>LBLO01000965.1:0-13420 GCA_004354395.1 Chondrostereum purpureum | reverse complement strand
AGTTAGAAGAAATATGTACATGCTAGAGCAGGACAAGGAGGAACATGGCGGGGTATCATTTTCGCGCAAGCCAAACATGTACAAACATGCCGATCTGGCTTGCGGGCAATTAACCGACCCACTACTACTAGCACCAGACTACCACTACGCCAACGAGGCCTATAAAGGTCATACAATAACTTGCTCTCAGTTTAACTATATCCACCTTGACCATTGAGCTGATGAACAGGACGTGTCAGTTTGCGTATATCTGATTTCGAAAATAGTTCAACGTTCGCTATACATAGGGCCACAAACTGTTACATCTTTATCTCGCGTGCTACCGCCTAGCACCTTCAGAATCCAAGATCAAAGGTAGTTGCCACCTCGGATTCCTCGCCCATCCTGAGGGGTTCACCATCGGACTTAGGCGTGTTTCCGTACCCAGCCATCCTGGGATAGAATACCTCATTCTTAACCTCATCTGGGACATGATACTTGAAGGATCTTCCAAAGTCAATAAGTCTAAAGCGATGGTCATCGGAAGAACGAGAGGCCGGCCAATCGAACAGAGAACCCTTCTTCATGAGGACGTTTCTCGTGTGCACAGACCGATGAAACCATCCTGCGGATTGAAAACGGTAGAAAAGGGAAGCACATTCGTTACTAGTGATATATATATGAGCTCGTAAGACAGATGAGGAGAATATGGTATTACCGATCATCCCTGCCCAGCTCGTCAAGCTGGATTTGTTGTCCGCAATCTTCCAACAACAATATGGGACTGATCCAAGTGTCCGATTCCACTTCATCGTCCTCAGACATTTTTTCTTCCTTGGTGGGCTCGTCATCTGGAGAGTAGTATCCATAAAACTGAGGGACAACTGCGCCGACAGGAACAGGATCATGGATTGGGCTAATCAAGTTGTATCCTGTCCAATGCTCGAAGAAGTGGTCAGGGAACTTTTGATAGTTCTTTGCCTCGTTCGACAGATGGCCATCATATCCCGTAGATATCTTCGCGGTGACGCGCACAGTCGCTGTAAGCGGATGGTTGGCCTGTCCTGCAAGATGTTCACAACAAGGGCCAAGATGTGTTTGAGGGTGTTGATACTGAATGTCCATTTCACCACTTTTGATTCTGATAACTTCACCTTCATAGGTGAAGATGGTCTGGTATTCCGGTGCCCTGACGGTATGGACACGCGCAGGATTGACAGGAGGAGGGATTCCGGGCTCTATATCTACTGGGAAATTGATGAAGACCGTTTTCACCTTCAACGCCTTCAGGAAGGCCCCGTTCATCAACAGTGACGAGTTCAATGTCGAAGCCTTTCTTCACCAACTTTCGCTCGCTTACGAGGGTGCCTCGAGGAGGAGGGGCATCTTGATACCTCGAAAGCACGACCTTTTCTGCAGCCAGGCCGATACAAGAACGACAAAGAGTTGGCTCGAAGAAAACGCCCCGGGGAAGTTCCCATTCCACATTGTACACGTACGAGTGATTGCCAGAGCCGACGAAGTGCTCTGGAGATATGTATACATGTGCTTCTGGGACTTTGGTGACGGGGCATGGGGGCGGAGGGAGATCGACCAAAACAGGGNCGTCGACGAGACCAGCGTCGTCCCGATCTCTCCCTGCTTCGAATACCATGGTGGCTCCGTCTTTACATCTTTTCTCCCAGTTAGCAATGGCGTGTTGACGGCTCTTATCACGTTTCTCTCGGCCTTCAGGACTGAGTTTAAGATGATAGGAGTGAATGATATCTGGCATGTTCTCCCATCGTTCCAAGGGCTCCTCTGGGTTTGCATGGTCTCCCAAGTGTTGACCTCTCAAAAGGTTCCATGGATCATGGACAACAAGCTTTTCTGGGAAAAGATGAGAAGGAATACGAGACTCAAGAGTCGGATTTGAGGGACAAGAAAAAGGAACGATTGGCCACGGATGTGGATAATTGGCCACATGAAAGGGGCGCTCCGGAATACGCTTGGTTCAGCCTCGATGTCAGTGGAACTGAACGCTAAACCATAGAAAAAAGACAATTACTTCATATTTAGTTTTTCCGGCAGCATCTCGCGGTTGGGATCGACACATTCCGAGTTGAATGCGAGTATCTGCACACTTGATCAAGTCACCAACGTCAACAGGGAACAATTGCTTTGGATCGTCTTCTGCATCGGCCCATTGGAGCTCCTCTCGGACCCAAGAGCATTCCTTCTCTCCAATTCGTCGAGCAAACGAAGCCAGACGACTACTAGATGTACTGAAAACGCATTCTGGAATACCTGGAAAACGATTGGTCATGAAAAAATCCATGAGGGTAGCTCCCCACTGGTAATTCCCGTTGGAAGTCATCTTGCCTCCGGACCAAAATTCAAAGGCAGGGCCATTAGGATTTCTGGGCCACCAGCGCTGGACAATTCGCTTTCGCCCAGCTTCCATCGACCGAGATGTATGTGTTTTTGGGACGGATTGTGGCGGGACATCGGCGGCAGCGGGGGGATGCTCTAGAGGGGGTTTCTCTGTGTTTGCAGCATCCTCTTTTTCAGAATTCTCTAGGGAATTGACGGACAAAGTTGCTTGGTATTCCAACAACTTCATTTGCAGACGTTCCTGCAGGGACATCCCTTTGAATCGGTTTCCCGAACTTCGATCGGAGGCNATGATACGACAGTAGCTTCGGCTGATCTTAAAACATTAGACTGATACAGTCGACAGATGTTTTCATTTGGATAAAAACGCACTGGTATTGCTTCACTGTCAGTTGCTGGAAAGCCGATGAAGGTTGATATCGAAGCCGCCGGATCTGTATTAGTATGATTATCGCTAATGAAATTGAGTGACAGTCACACATACATACATTCAGACGTTCCAAAAGTTAATTATAATACTAGTGTTTACAATTGCATGAGAAGATGGGTCCTTTAGATACTAGATTGGGAGCACAATTCCACTCCCAACGCGACGCGGTATTGTTGACATGACCTCAGATTTTTGACCCAATCGGCGGAGCCTGAGATTCATATAATCATAGGTGGCTATACGATGGTCACGGTGGCGTGGAGATTTACAAGGACTGCAAATTGTAAGAAACCAGGAGTCCGTGCTTGGTACGCAGAAAGATGAAACAATTGTGAGTACAAGAAATAAGATTAAACCGCATCAGTAGTGTCCAATATAGATACCCAATGTCAATCACAAACGAATGTCGCTAAGTATATACTTAGTAAAATAATGTGTGGGGGTTTATACCCCACACGCAGTAGGAACTGCAACAATTGCACTCGACGGTGCCCAAGCATCAGGGTACGTGCATCCCGAGATCGGTGTCGGCGCACTTGCTGTATCCGAATCCGCAAACCATCCATCCCCTGCACCAGTAATCTGCGGTGGCGGCATCGTAATCACACTGGCCGTAGCCGTGTACGTGGGCAATAGGCTTACAGGAACGTCAACTCCGCTGATAGACGCTGGTGGGAAGTCGAATCCAGCGGTCGCGGCAATCGTACCAGCACCCGCTCCACCAGTCTGCCACGACTCGTATTCACCACTGAATGGAGTATTAGCCACACCTAATTCCTGGCATCGTCCAACGACGACTCTAGGATCTGTCGGCATCCACCCTTCGCGCAATCCAAGCTCGTAACTCCATAGCGGGGTCTCGACAATACCCCGTTCACTCTCCCCAATCTTCCATGTCCAGAAGAAGAAATTTTGGAGGGCGTCCATGGAAGCTTCGGCGAACGCTTGAACACCAGCCTTAACGGAGGAGTTCCAGTTGGTGGAGTCTTGCCAGAGGGTAGCGCAGTCGGGGTTTCGCGCAGTGTTTCCTACACCATTGAGGAAAAGACCACAGTCGTTGTAGCCATTGGAGAACTCTCCAGCAATCGTGACACCGAATTCGGATTGACTGTGTGAAACCAAATTGTAAGCCTTAAAAATAAGGAAATACAAGAAGACAGGCTACCTGGTATTGATACCTCCAGCCCAGGCTGAACAAGCTCGCTCAGGCCATATACCACCGTCAGGTACAATAGGCTCATCGTTCGGGCTTTGGTCGAATGCGAAATAAGGATGGGTATCCATCATAATACGGTCGCTTCCAGAAAGGAAACCAGACCAAGATCCAATACCACGGAATCCATCATGCACAGAGATGTAAGGTCCATTGCCTTCGCCGAAACCAGTGATCCCTCTTATCATATTGTGGGCTTCTAGGTAGCTAGTGTTATGTACTCAGCAAGGTAGTAAGGATCATACGGGATATAGTTAAACGTACAAGGATGTTATTTCATCTCGACCGATCTTCTCTACGAGCGCTTCGTTGACAATACCGAATATCTGCACGAGGTTTTTATACTCTGGCTGAGAGATGAATTCGGTGAAGACACGAATATAATAAAGAGCGCGTTGGGCATTGGCGATTCCCATGGGCCCGTACATGAAGTTGAGGGATCCTAGTTTACCACCGTGATTGTAACCTGCAACGATGTTAAGAGTGAAGCCACAAAGGAACTGATTTGCCTAACCATTCTGCGATCCAGGTACTGCGTGGAGGTCAAGTTTGACTCTTAGACCATATTTCCGGCACCATTCAAGAGTACGAAGGATATACCTTGGAGAACTTGAGAGGGGCATAACAAACAAAAGGTCTAAAGACTCACTTCCAAGAAACCCTCTCTAAGAAAGGCTCGTCTCCCCACTTTTCTATTGCCCAGTACGGTACAGGCAGCCGGACAAAGTTTAGTCCTGCTCCAGCGATCCTTGCAATGTCTTGCTCAGTCTACACAAGCCATCAGTCCAAGACTTTCTGGTAAACGTTCGAGATGACTGACGATGAATGTGTTGTAATGGCTTTCTAGCTCTTCAGCAGTCATACCAGCTTCCATGAGTGTCCATTCGTCCACAGATCCGGGATACTTCTGGAAAGGAGCAGGCGAGATGAAGGGTTCCAGGACAAACAGCCCACCAAGGTTGACACTAATTAGACGATGATGTCAGTGGCAAGTTGCGGAAGGCTCGAATCGACAAAGAGGCACTGGGCGCTCTCAGGGAAAGTGGCCAAGAGACGCCATCGGCTGAGGNTTCTACATACCCGTGCCAGAATGCCGTATGGAAGGGAAAGAAGACGGTCTTTATCTCTTTCGCTGACGGAACCATCTCTGTGGGCGCCGATGGCCATCTGTGACTGGTAGATGTAGATGCAACGCGGAACCCTTGAGGAGACTGCSCACATCCGTGTAAAGGAAAAGCATGGCATTCTCACAAGTGTCGGGAATGTCTCATCGCGGCTTGCGAGTGGGTATGAAGAGCCGCGTTCCGTCCGTCGAGATGTAGAAATATGCACTTACCCGTATACCTTGTCTCTTCCCCAAACCCAGGTCTCGTTGAGCGCTGGAGTCCAGCTATTGGGTTTCGCGGCCATGTTGAATGGATCCTGGGGATCGGAGTACCCTGCCCAAAAAATTGATAGATAGCACAGAGTTGATGGGGGAAATAAACATACAGTAGCCCCCGAGCTTGTTAACATATGTGAATGTAGACCCATCTTCCATAGTCACCACAGAACCGTCACCACCAGTGATTGCAAGGTTATTGCTATTGGTATTCCCGTTCGAGTCCGAGCCAGAACTTCCACTGTCACTACCATCCGAGCTATCCGAAGATGACGATGAAGGGGAATTGGAACCGTTGTCGCGGATGACGGTGAAATAAACGGGAAGAATGACGGCTAACACAACGACCACAAGAACAGCAGCCCCTACAGCCCACCAGATCCACGGTTTTCTCCCTTTCTTTRCRGCAGTARCCTCACTCCCGACATTGTTTGCCTCAGCCTTTGAGCCCTCCAGTATAGGAGCGGCCGAGTTTCGCTGCGAGGATGCAGCATACGAGTCGGCGTAAGGAGCTCTAGGGGGCGTGCTGAGGTTAACGTTGTCATCGCTTGCATCAGTGTTCGATAGATAAGACGACCGAGGCAAGGGAGCAGGTCCGTCAGCCATCCCAACCAAAGGATTGAGAATGTGGGGAAAAGAAAGGGGAAGGAGGGCCGGTAAACATCATCTTGATATGTTCTTTTGATATAGTTTTCTCGCGCGGTCCTGTAGGCGATAGCNTCCGCATTATGTCAGCCCGTTGATACTTTGTGATCTGGGCATCTCGGCAGCCCCATTGAGTGCAGCCACACATTTATTGCTGGTCATTCCTGTGCGAAAAAACGTGCAAACATCCACCGCCACTATGTCGTTTGAAGGCTGGAAGTGTTTTGCATAGGCTTCGTTTTGTTTTCCGAGAATCCCGGATCTTGTAGCACGCAGCGATAACCATCTAGNCGCCACACTCACACCCCTGTTTTCCGCCGCGGCACCAAGCATATGCCTAGGTTTCTGTTTCATAGTTAAAACTCCTTCCGGCGTTCAGACACCTTTTGTGGGCGAATGTAGAACGTTGATTGAGGGGAGGTCATGCTTCCTTCTTTTCCGTAGGAAGTTTGGTCACCGGGTTGAACAGTGAGCTGAAGGGCTCCTTCGGTTGAGAGACCTCATGATACAACGATGGTTTCATTTTCCTGTCAATAGTCAGAGTTGACGAGGCAGGGCGATGCGTAGAGAAAGTTGCTTCACAGTTCAGCTTGCAGAAAATTTTCAGTGCTTGTATTATTCAACTGAATTTATCAGTTAGTATTCCGCATACACCTTGGGTTGCAGAGGTTGGCATCCAATGTGTCACCAGGATTCTGCGTCCTGTACATACATTAGTTGGGTTCAGGAATAGCTTAGAGACTGACCTAAAGTCTACTCAGATATTATAGCCAAGTATTAGGACGGTGCGCTAGCGCTCCGACACTTTTGCGTTTCAGTTGCGACCATTCTGGTCGGAAGCGTGAATCCGGGTTTTTCGTTCGGTTGAAATGGTGGGCAGCAATATGGNTCCATCAGAACTCATTGACTTATATACACAAAGTTATACGGAGAATGCTTTCTTGCGAGAATGATTTATCTGGCTGATGGTGGGGAGCCTCGAGGAGAGAAACTTTCCTCGATCCGGCAAAGATTGATCTGCACCCGGTCCGCCACCCGCCTTGATATCTCGAATCTCAAGACTCGAGTTGACGTTGAACGTTGAACCGCTACTGCAATGCTGCAGAGGCTACATCCGGCTTTCGAGTTTTTCTTGAGCCGGGTAAGTAGTATATTCTTACCTTAAAATATAGCTGGTATCGGAATAGCTTATTTTCTTCTGGATGTCGACTTTCTCACTTGGATAGCATGGCTATTCCTGAGTACTTCAAGCAAATCGAAACCTTGATATACAAAATCCGGAATCCATCTTTCAGCTCCCTATTTTCTTCACGTCGAAACTCAGGAATACCTTGAGACATGAAGTTGGTCGGCGGGGATTCATCATTCGGCACGCCACAATTGGCTTAGAGTAAGGCGGTCCGCTCGGTACCGTGATTTGCTTCGTCCCAAACTATCATCATCCCAGTCACGCAGAATATTTTGTGTTTTTATTAATAGTGCGCAAAGTTCAAACCGAGTTTCAACAAAAGGATGAAGGTATCCGTCTTGCCTTATACCCGAATTGTCCCCCCCCATGACGTTCCTAAACTTAGATTGCAGTCGAAGGATGCTGCCATGGCGCACTGGACGAAATCTACAAGCAGATTGCCCTACTCGAAGCCCGAAATGGTACAAAGTCGACTTACTTTTGATCTGTGGAGATTTCCAGGCTCTGAGGAATTATAATGACGTCCAATGCATGTCTGTTCCTGACAAGTATAAGGAGCTGGGAGATTTTTACAAGTGCGTGAAACTCTTCAGCTTGGTGAATACAATTCCAGGATTTAAGAAAACTTAGGTATTATTCTGGACAGGTAACGGCGCCCATCCTGACTATATGCATTGGGGGAAATCATGAAGCTTCGAGTTATTTCCAAGAATTGTTAGTCTACGGGGTGAACACACACTTCAAGTTATTCATTCTGTATCGTCCCTTTCCAGATATCACGGCGGATGGCTWGCCTCAAACATTTACTTCCTCGGTGTCGCTGGTTGTGTCAATGTCAATGGTATCCGTATAGCTGGGGCCTCTGGAATTTACAAACGGCAAGATTTATACCGGCGTAGGCTCCAATGTTATTCTCTCATCTTTAAACCCCTAATTCATGTGTCTTAATAGCTCAGCTTGAATCACTTCCTTATGGCCCTGATACAATGAGAAGTATCTATCATATTCGGGAATGCAATACCCGTCGATTATCTCTGGTAAAACTGCCTCGGGCCTCTCCCCTTGTCTTCTTTAGACCCTCACATCACCCCATAGCTCACGAAGCCAGACATATTTCTTTCACACGATTGGCCGCTTGGCATAGAAAGATACGGCGATCTGCGTGGCTTAATCCGTCGCAAACCGCACTTCCAATCAGACATACAGAAGAATACTTTTGGATCTCCTCCTTTGATGGACTTGTTATTGAAGCTGAAACCTGAACGATGGTTTGCTGCACATATGCATGTGGGTTTCACGGCAGAAGTCGCGCATAGTGAGAGTGAAGGAACTTCAACGAAGTTTGTGGCTCTCGACAAGTGTCTTCCTGGAAGGAAGTACTTAGAGGTGTGCATATACCTCGCTTTTCCGACGTGGGACTCAAAAGGAACTCTCTAGATTTTTGATTACCCTACAAGTAATGATGAGAGTCCTGCCAAAATAACATATGACCCCGAATGGTTAGCAATCACCAAAGCCTTCCATCCTCTCATTCATAAAGGACGACTTCCGCCACCAAATGAAATGGTGGGAAGGGTACAGGATGCCCAAGACTGGGTTGAGAAGTCTGGCCTACAGTTCCTACCATTTCCGTTTGAAGCAGTCGCACCAGCGGCTTCAGGACCAGATTCCAACATAAATTATGCTACATTATCACAGCGTAAGTCTGAGGACGGGCCAATCAAACCTGTTGTCGAATCAAAATTCACGCGTATGATATGACAGCCCCGTGGTATCCAAATCCTCAGACAGAGAAGTTTTGCACGATGCTGGAAATCGAGAACAACGTCGGGTTTAATGAGGGACAAAGCCTTGGTTTTGACGCTACTCCAGGCCSTAGAGAAAATGGAAGAGGGCGCGCAAGAGGTAACGGACACTGGAGAGGGAGGGGAAGGGGAAGGGGCAACGCGAGGGGAAGAGGGTACGGATGGCAGTCTGGGAATGGACCCCCTGGATCATAGTAGATGGATCGCATAACTTGAAAGGTCAGACGGCAGGGACCTATGGCTAACATGACTTCCTCCTACTGATCAMTTTTACTGTTATGAAAATCAGTACCTGTTATGGATGTATTTCTTGCACTGAATGAGTTTTGCGCAGTGATCCCTAACACGGACTGATTGCCAAGTATCAACCCAACAAATGATCAAAAAAGACGCGTGTCTTCTTCTCTCCATTCTTGCGGTAGGATTATTCGGAAACGACATCGTGCATGGTATGAAAATTTTGGCCGAACAGGTTCATACAACCAGCCTTATCTGAAATAAAAGACATTCTAGCGGCGGAAGTGATTCAGAGGCCCAACAAACATCCTGAAAGGATTCAGCATCGCACGGCTGCAAAAGATATATCAAGGAATGGAAGCCTTAGGATATAGGTTGGTGTGTGATTCAAAGCCTCTGTCCCTCTCGGTTCAACACACTCATCGACGCATTCTACTTTCTTGAGTTGGTGATAATCTTACTTTTTTTCGATGTTCCCAAATTACAGAATATCTGGGAGGTTCTAAGCTTCCTTGGACGTTACATTCCTCGTTTACTGCGATGAGCCACGAATGTCTCAGTCTTGTCCACACTACGGTCAGCGCTCGATTCCGTTTAGATCTCTCTTGCTCCACACTGCAGCAACCAAAAAACCAACGATTTGGGTCTTCGGGATCCTAAAATCTCTCCGTTACCTGTGTCTTCGCTGTGAACCCCTGTTTTCGTTTGTCTCAATTTGAATTCGAATTGCCCGCCACAATCAGGTAAATANACTCAGGGGTATTCAGATATGGGACAGTTCATGGAATTCACCGGATCCACGGCATTCACGGAATTCCCCCTGGCGTGATGGGTCACACCAATCACCTATTGCTTCTGACTAATATTGGTGGCCCGGTACTTCCCTACTAACGCGCTACCCGTGCCTTTGGCTTGGAAAGTCGCAGCGCCGGGTAGCGACGCAAAGCGCTATGTGCATGCGCGCCTTTGGCACGCTGTACGGTAGTCTCTTATTTGAGTTAGATGTGAAGCAAATTGTAGGTATATTATATCTTGCCCTTTAGTACCCACTGTACAATACATGTTTGATCCTAACGCTTAGTTCACTTTTTACATCCTATAAGTACATAGCTTAGAATTATATATGTACACTTGCAGAAAACCTGCCCGTGAGAATGATTCATTTACAGACCATACCTTCTCCTCTCCCGTGTCCTCTCCGACCGAGTACTTACATCCACTCTTGTATCCCTGATATAAGAATGATGTAAAGATCCTGCTTGGCGCATTTCTGTTTAGTGGCATACTTTGGATACATTATTTCTCAATCTCACACAACAAGGTGACCAGTCGACCAGTGGCCTGGCTGCAAGTGAATGGCGACGAATGTACATTAACAAGCTTACAACGTAAGTTTTCATCCGCCAATGAGTGTGTCAATAACGAATCAGCAAGATAGACAACATTTGCAGTAGTAGTCAGTAGCCCACAATCACGATCATGACTATCCCTAAGACTCGTTGTTTCTTCCATTGAATGTATTACATATTGAATATGCCAGAGTAATAGCAGCTGTGGTATTTATGATATTGTCCTAATCCTAATCATACTCAATGTGTACTTTGTATCTAATGTTGCTCAATATGATGTGTGAAGCCATCAAGTTACCTATAGGGATGAAGAAAGTCATTAAGTAGAAGGCAAGTGTCGTAGGAGAATTACTCAGGACGTGACCGCCCGCTTCAATTTTTCATTGAAGGTATCTTTACACTATAACAGACCCATTGAGATGCTTGGATGGGGAGAACAGTAATCTGAGCATGCGTCGGGCATTGACCGACTTGACGAGCACAGTACGGCTGTCGGTCCGGATTACCGCACATCAAGAATTACCGACGCCACCCCATCGCTTCCCCGTTGGCCACACCCTCAGCAGTACACGCGCTACGCACCCTATCTAGTATCGGTCCCAGTATCCCACCGCCACCCCATTCTTCTGACTTCCCCACCATCTTGTGAAACGTCGCTATATACCTTGCACATCTGGCCAGGGAATTGATCCCCACCTCCAAAATCAGATCATCTACACTCATCTTGCCAATGTATCCCCAGACCCCCTATCTCTCCTTGGCTCATATGTCTCTTCGCTGACTCAGTCGGGCACTCTCGACTGGAAGGCTAGCGGGTGCGGTAGTGCGCTGCGATGCGAAAATTGATCGTTTTCATGGACACCGACCACATGGAAGCAGTGAAGTGCAAATAATTATCAAACTCTCGTCGAGTCCCTCGGCTTAGGAAAATAGAGTGAAGGCAACACATCCTTGAGTATTCCTGGGAGAGGGACTGTAGTCGTGTCCCAAGGCTTTGCGGTCTTTGCTACAAGATCAGTACCGGTGTTGCGTTGGATATTGTATGTAGACCACTGATAACAAAATCCTATCTTATCTTATCCTAAGATATCCTAATCGTGGCTAAGCACTCGCCTTCATATCCTATCCTATTGAATCCCGCCACCCCGCCACCCAACCCATCTTATCCAGGGTCACACCTCTTGGCACCGCGTCACACCACCTCTATAGCTACTGAACTCTCTGTCACTGTATGCTCTCTACGCGATGGGGGTCCAAACCTCCGAGTTGTTTTAAGGTCGACGGTGGTTGCAGATCGGGAATCCTTCCAACAGAACAAGGATCAGAGCGATGACAGAAAAGTATAGCTAGACTACTTACTCCTCCAGTTTCTCTGGTCCAGAACAACTTGACCTAGATGTATTTGCCGATCCGTTGGGTGTCTAACATGGAGAATAATAAATAGGCGTGCTTACTGCTATTAGGTAGATGCTGGTAGGAAAGTCGGTCGACGAGTGCTGGGAATTGTGGGAGAAGCTGACGAGTACGCGTCACATGGAGATTGTCGCCCTCTCCTTCGGACTCTTGTTTTCCCGGCAGCGACAAAAATATTTACTTTGGTGGGCGCAAGTCAAATGCTCTTGAGTTGTGCNATTTTGCGACGAAACGGATCAGAGAACTGACTTGAGAGTATCAAATTTGTCTTTCGAATAGTCCCTCAGCCAGTCCATGATAGGTGAGGGCCAGAAGATTTCATCGTCTAAATCGGCATCACTTTTGGACCACTTTGAGAATTGCTCCTCCGCCTCTGCGATCCATTCTCTCCAGTTCTCTATCCGCCGTAGGAGTCGTGCAGGGACATTGGGCTCTGCGGGATCTCTAGGGTCTTGGTCGGAACATCATTGTCGTTATGGTTATCCCCAGATCTGTCTATAGCGGTAATGACCTTCGTAGAGTGTTCATCCTCCTCACCGAAGTAGTCATCGTCGTAGAGATTCTGTAGAAATGCGTAAGTTCAGTTGATTCCATCCACAACAAAAAGCGCACCCATACCTGTTCATCAGCCACTCTTATACGTGCCATAAGCCGCTGAAGCGAGGTCCAAGAACTCTCAGTAGCGACTTCATAAAACGCTGGTGGCACTTGAGGATAAAGGATATCGGTCAAAGTTACCCTCCTCCTCATCATCATCATCATTCAGCGGATACTTTCGCATGATAACTCTGATAGTGTCCGTGTTAGATGAAAGCCAAGGTAGAGTAAATGATCGAGGAAACGTACTGAGTTAGTCTAGCCTTTCTTGAACAATCCATGGTTACTAGAGCTGCTGGGCTACTGATAGAAGGAGAGCTCTCCGATGCTACGGTAACGATAATCTTAGTCGGAATCTTCAATCTTGCAATCCACCCGAGCCTCGGCTTGTCGAGAATCAAAGGGGGATAGGTCCTTCTTCCCTGTTTGCTTTGCGGTGGGTAGAGGACCTTTCTAGTGGGCGGTTATCCTTTCGTCGATGATCATCATCACTAGCTAATGCCACTAGTTCTATGAATCCTAACTCACGACCAGGTGCACCTGGCAAGCTCAACTGTTGGCATCAGATAGGCGTGGACTTACATTAGGAACTGCCCTCTAAGTAGGTGGTTCTTTCTCTTTCCACCGCTTCCTTCGATAGTTTGCAATAATTAACTGTGACCTTTATGCTGGGGGGACCTTTGGGTCACAGTGGGGGACAAGAGTGGTTGGTACAAACTTGGGATCCTTTGGAAAGTCTATTATTTTGGTCGGGGTATGTAGGAGGACATTTTTCAAAATTGAGCAGATTCACTGGAGATGGAGATATT
>LBLO01000964.1:0-13442 GCA_004354395.1 Chondrostereum purpureum | reverse complement strand
TGACTGAGGAGTCTCTGTTCGTCTTAGTTGATGCATTGTGCCACTTACTGCCACAAGCTTCCTTCATTGGCCTAATGTTCTTCTGTATACTATCCTCTTGTTGAATGTTGCCAGGTCTTAGCCGTGTACTGAGAATTGCAACTGTGGTACCTTGATATCTGCATTAATGGGGTAGTGGTAACCTGGGTCGTTGCCATGTCGAATCGCATCTGCATTGTTCGACCCGCCGGGGGTTCGATTCCCTCTTAATGCACTTACGATGTCCATCTCCTCTTTTTTTCTTCGGTAGGATTCTAGTTGTATACATACTTNCTCAATGTCACTCCTAAACGGACAAACACTGTAACCGCCAAGACGTGTGGA
This sequence comes from Chondrostereum purpureum, assembly GCA_004354395.1. Classification (NCBI taxonomy): domain Eukaryota; kingdom Fungi; phylum Basidiomycota; class Agaricomycetes; order Agaricales; family Cyphellaceae; genus Chondrostereum; species Chondrostereum purpureum. Next base: position 13,079 of record LBLO01000964.1, on the reverse strand, counting down.
TGATTCACGTGATCAATTTCCGGCTCATTCACACTTTCTCCGAGTTCCATTGCATTACAGCCGGAATTCAACAACAAAGGGAAAAGAGGTAAGTATAATTCACCTATACCTCAATATTCTTCTAGCTTTTGTTGATTTCTATCGGCCAAGAATGAGTAGCTGTCTGGTATGCGGCCATTTGTGCAATGAATCACCTCCCGATGTACCCCCACGGACAACACGCATAGAAGAGCTTCTAAGTTGCAACTTTCCACCAGAACAGGAGGAATGGGAGCAAATGCAGAAGGACAAGGCTGCTTCACCCATTCGACTTGTTGAGCTGGAAGAAGCCATAATTGCAGCCCGAGCRCATTTGAAAGCGTTGYTRCTRGAGAAGCGGAAAGTCGCTAGGGATTTCGAGGACCTGAAACTCGTCCTTCATCCACTCCGGCGGCTTTTCATTGACCTCCTGCGGGATATATTTCTCAGGACACTTGAGGAAGTTGACCCTACAAAAGACCCATTCACGTCTTCCTTGGATGTTAGACGTGGTGGGTGGAATCTTGCACGAGTTTCCCAGAATTGGAGAGGTGTTGCTTGTGGATTTCCAGATCTTTGGACCTCGTTAAGATTGGAGCTAGGGCCCAATACATGTCCCTCCGATTTCTACTTCGCTTCCGTTCAACTCCAGCGTTCGGGGGCTCAGTCATTATACGTCTGGATTTACGAACCTCTGTTTGAAGATGAGCAGAGAAGGTTACAGGAAGAGGTGCAGGAGAATGGAGAGGAAGCTGGCGACGAGGATGAGGATGATCTTCCCCAACAGATGGAAAATGATTATGAACGCTGGCAGTTGGAAAGATCCCCCATTGTGCAAGCTCTCCTCAATGTTCTGTTACCCACTGCATTCCGTTGGATCGAATTCTACGCCAATTTTAGGAGCAGTATAGCGCTACTCTGCCCGATCCCCAACCAAGAGCTCTCGGAACTTCAGTCGATCCATATCCATGTGCGTAAACCCGACCCTGCTCGTGCAATTGGTGCGGTCGACTTCTTTTCGGATGCTCCTTTGTTAAGGGAGGTGTCAGTCTTTGGTGTAGCAAAGGTCACGCAAAGCTTTATTCTGCCTTGGGAGCAGCTCAAGTTTTTCGATTGTTCCCTGTCATGGATACACCCCAACGAGCTAGACGTCTTGGTTCGCGGGGAAAATCTACAGGAAATAAGGACAAGCGGGTGGCTGAGCGATCTCTCGTTCAGCGGGCGACCAATTACAAGGGATACCCTGCGAACCCTTTCCATCGAGGGAGATGCGGAAGGAGAGGATTCCACGACCCAACTCGTCAACTCTTTCTCATTCCCCTCATTGTCGACGCTTGTATTATATGACGGAACCCAGACGGCTGCTATCCCATCGATGATTTATAGATCGCAGTGCCCGCTCACCAGCCTCACACTCTTGGGAAATGAATTTAGCTCCGTAGCTATCATCGAGTTGCTCGTCGCGTGTCCTGCTTTGATCACCTTTCAGGCAGACGTAGTTGATGACGAGGTTCTCGATCGTATGTCAGTCCATCCTCAGGGACCGTGTATTTCACCAAGGCTCGAGGTGTTGCGCCTCCTTGATACATCATCTACCGCTGCAGAGATTCTCACTGCGATGATTGAATCGCGAGTTCGAGATGATCAGGAAACTTCGGAAAGTGTGGTCATGCCAATCACTTGTCTGAAGGTTGTCGACCTACGACTGCGAATGGAAGCGATGGACCAGGATTCGATCAAGGAACGTATAGACAGGTGTTGTAGATTGGGATTGCGCTACTATAACGGTGAAAACGATGGAAAGGAATAGCCCTGAAAATGGAACGAGCTGGCATCTGTATCAGAGATCAAAATTGATTCACTCTAGTCAGTCATCCTATGGGGCTCTGCAATAGCTCAGATAGATAATTGCGCTTTCTTTGCCAATGTGTTCTTGGTGGCTGTGTTCGAACAGTTGGAAGTTTGGCGTGAGTCATGGCTGTCTTCCACCTTTTACTGTTAGCGTCGACAAGTATGTACACCATACAGGCTACAAGCAGGCTATTGTCAGTACACTGAGAGAGCTCAGTAGACATCCTGGGTGCACCTCTTATTGTTATAAGTCAACAAGTCTTTAACCTGCAAACATGTCGTTCCCCGGCGGAGAGTCAAGGTGCATCATCCCCCGAGACTACCTTCCTCCAACGGGTGGCAAGCATTTTCCACCCTCGCAATCACATCCTTCTGATAAGACTATGCGTTCATGGTACAATATTCTTTGCAAGGACTTGAAGAAAATGCAATATAACTAAACCAACAAGAAAAGCGGAACTCATGGCCGACTAGCTCAGTTGGTTAGAGCGTCGTGCTAATATCTTTGAAGATTTCAACGCGAAGGTCTTGGGTTCGATCCCCACGTTGGCCATTAGTTTTGTTTTTAGCTTGGACACTCAGCGGAATGCAATTTACTATCTATTCCCCCAGTGTTCGTAAACTTCTTGTATCCCCCTCTTTATTTTTCCTTGAATTTGCTTTGGATTGGTTGTATCTGATTGTTTGACGTCTGTAGTCCCCGCCAGAATATTCCCAGAAATTTTNGAAGGTGTTATTCTAATAGACGATGCCCGCAACATGCCATGTTTGTGGCTCCTTTTTGCAGGAACATATAAAAGAGTCATATTTCGGAAGGATAGAGACGCGCAATGCCGATTGATTACATCAACCTCGGTCCTGTGGGCTAAAAGAATCAAGATGAGCAAGACCAACTCGTCGATTACATTCGGCCTTAATGCCTTCCTCATACACCCGCTCATCCTCTGTAACCTCTTATTCGAAATCCCCGCTCCCCTGGTCCATGAATTCCTTCGAAATTTCCCAAAAAACAGTAGATTTTATATCCCTTCTCATTTGACACTCATTGCGTCATTATGAGGCTTTACAAGAACTCACATCAAGTTCCTACCAAACAAAATCGTCCACCGTAAGCTAGGGTAATCCAAATTTATGAACCAGGGGATAACCCATCTAACGCTCTCTACATCATCATCTGACGCTCCCAACACTCTCTGAGTCTTTGTGTAGTTAACTGCTTGTCTAGCCTCTAAAGGAACCTTCCCACCCTCAGTTTTGAAGATCTCAGAATGCTTTGAATCGGCTTCTGCTACTTTTTNGGTATAAAGGCCAACGGGTTTCCGATCAAGTGAGGGTAGCATCGTTGATCTCCGGCTTCTCCTTACAACACATCCTCTTGTTCCTATTTTGGCATCAGGGCCGCACTCAGTTATCATGGCCATACTCGCAATGGGTTCAGGCCGTTGGAATCGGTTTCGCCAAGGTTCAAAGCCCACAAGGNTATAGTCGAAAAGTGGCTCGCGTCCCTCTAACCATTGGATCAATAACACCACTCATCACTAGGCTCCAGTATGCAAGCGCGACCCATTCTGTTTTCCATCATTCGTAGTTTGATTGACAGGCATAATGAAGCGTTGTTGCGTCTGAATGGTTAGACATGGAACCTCCATCTTTCTCCGCCCCTCGCCCCTCGGATAGCGAACGCTAAGCGAACCTTTGTTCTTCGTCCCTTGACCGCTCGGGGTCGACGCCACTTTGTACTTTCGTTGTTATTTGCCGTAATCTTTGCAGCTATATGTACAAGAATCGCAGAAGGACGATGGGCAGGCTCTTTTCKGCTTTTTTCTTCATTCTATCCTCTTGCGCTGGTCGTACCCCACCATCATGGTTAACCAACCCTATCCTTTCCCATATTCCTCCGAGCCCTCTTCAGCGCAATCTGGGTGGGAAGCAGGCGGATTTCCGGATGCTGGCCCATCGAATTTTCTCACTCAATCTCATGAAACTGACCATTCCTTGGACATGAATTATGCAAATAACGGATATGGCTTAACGACACCCTATGATGATAACAATGAACATATAATACACTCCGGATATAATAGACCAAACGATGCGCACAGTCATTCTGGGAGTGGTAATCTTGATTCTCGTCTTCCCCGTCTGAAAACTACTGATACATAATTTCAGAAGCGTATGATCACAGCAATCAGCCTGGTAGTGCCGCATCAGGTCTGCAATCGGGAAGCCCAAGCCCATACAACGGTACATTCCATCCCGGTAGCCTCACAGGACAGCCGTATCCAATTGGTTTGAGTAGTTTCTCCGCCCCATCTCAGCAAGGACTCCAGTCCAACGATGGATATAACACAACGGCAACCGTCCCTGGGTTCAACACGCCTATCTTTTTGCCCAGGGATCGAGATTTGTTTGCACACGGGGCTGCTCCCAGTATTCAGCAACATACTTCATCCCTATACACCCAGCAAGGAGCGCAAACTACCTATCTACAATCCCCTCCATCTTCAGCAATGCGGCAGATTCCATCGAACGACCTCCCGCCGAGTTCTCCATTCGACTACCCAATGAACTTCGCTGTTTCCAGCTCAACACCCTCGTTCCCCCCACCCTACCAATACCCAAACGCAGGAAGGATTCCTCCTCCGCCTCGGCAACGTAGGACGATACCGCTCCAATTGAGCACCCAATCCTATACTCCAGCTTTTCCAGACGGTAGTCCAGCCACCAGCGTTTCCGACACATTTGACGATAGCTCGGAGGCGTCTCCAGGCCCTGTGCAGGACAGTCAGCCTCGGAAGGCACGCAAACCAAGTCGTCGAAGGTCTCACCCAACACGCACTGGAAGTCCCCCACGGAAGAGGAGTGGTCACAGTTGTGATACGTGTAAGGACAGACATCGTGGGTGTCGACTTTCACCTTATGCGAGACCGATGGAGGAAAGATGTTTGTAAGTTTGCCCATCCTCTCCCATACATATCATTTCTTAACTCTCCGCGATCATTTTAGGACATGCACCGAGCGCTCGGAGGACTGCACTTGGTCGCATGCCATTGATAAAGCAGACCAAGCGGTGTCTCGTCCCCAACCACCGACTTTTTCACCCGAAACACTGACACTTGTTTTTGATGCTCGGACAGGGAAAGAGCAACGGAGGACCCGTTAATCGTATTTTACTTACAACTGATATACTCGATAAGATCTCCTAATTGCCACTACGTACCACACTTTAACACCATGGACAATAGACACCTCTCTATTACACAACCTTTGGCCTCGCCTTCACAAGTTAACTAGACCCTGCCCACCATCAGTTCGAATCACGATCCCGTTAGTGTAGCCGCCACCGCCAGAGGCGAGATAAATGGCTGTTGCTGCCATTTCCTTCTCGCTGAAAGCGTTGATTGCTATTAGAAAGCGGGCATACCCTTGTGGGCTAACACTTACAGTCCTGCACGCCTAAGGGGTACGGGGGCGATTGCTCCCAAGATAGGTACTTCTGCAATCTTATACGCTCCTTCTGAACCACCAGGAATCAGTTCGGAAGCAAATATTCCCGGGGCAATACAGTTCACTCGAATCGGGATCTGTTTACGGGCGAGTTCGGTGGCCATTGAGATCGAAAGCTTCTCGATAGCTGCTTTAGTGGTGGGGTAAGCAAACTGCGCAAGTCAGTGACTGGTTATACGACAGTGACTTTGACTTACATCTCCGACAAGGCTAACTCTTCCGGTAGCTGCATTACTTGATATATTGATAATACAAGAGGTTTCCTGGGAACCTCGGGATTTCGCKCCTTTCTGGAGCAAGTCCAAGAAGGCGAACGAGATGAAGTAAGGCGCAAACGTGTTTGTAGAGAAGACGGCACCCCAGTGCTCAAATTCCTGTGCGTTGAACATTGCCTTTCCAATGTTCTCCTGTTCKGGAGCGTTTTCATCGTAGAAGAATGGTGCCGTGGGCCCAACAATTCCGGCACTTTGGACTGATCGAACAATCCTTTTGGACGCAAGAAAACAGGAGCTCACTTGTTTACTAGGATGTCTATTTTATGCTCGGTTTCCTCCAAAACTTTGACAGCTTCTGCGATGGATTTCTTGTCATTCACGTCCATGACAAGTCTATTAACAAGTCAATACTATGCGCAAATCTGCCCTGGTGGCGACGTACGGAATAAGCTCTTTCGTTTCAGCGGCTGCCTTCTCTAGTACTTCCTTGCGCCGTCCCGTAATATACACTTTTGCGCCGTTCTCTGCAAATCCCTTCGCAATCATGTTACCACTAGAGATACGGAGAGTCAAGCAAAAGAGGAAGAAAGGTGAATCAGGATTCTTACATCCCAGTCCCACCGCCAGTGACGACAGCAACACGACTAGTGAGATCGAAGATGCTAACAAGACTTAGAGAGCTCATGCTTCGAGTTTGGGTGTGGTAGGGAAGATATTTTCCCCTTTCCTGCAGATTCCTCGCTTTTATATCCGCCGATGCCTCGACTTCAGGGTGCTTCGGATGGAGACATTCCGAGAGTTCTCAAAGAAGCTCCCCGACACACCAGAGACTTCAGAGAATCGCAAAATACATCAACAGGAGTGACAAATCGAGCACCAATGGAAACACACAAAGCTAGGTTCTACTCCTCGTGGCAGATGAATTGATTCACAGGCCTATCTGAGCTAGTGGGAGAGGGAAACAAGCGATGAATCCCGTGCTGCCCATAGTGTTCCAGATTACAGCAGGTTGAAGAAATTATGCCACTTGTCGTGGACACTGGAGACCAGCGTTCATAGAAGGAACTGTGCTCGGACCGAGGTTGATCCGGAATTTCTCTTGCTCTTCCACAGTCACTTCCACAGTTCCACTTCAACTTGTCACAGACTCACCAAGTACAGAGTGCTATGTTCCCCGTTGAACCTACCGTACTAATTTGAAATTACAGCCCGACCAAAACCTCTCGTCGCATCTCTCCGTAATATCTGTAGTTACCCCGCCACGTCATTTTGTGAGGCGTTGTAACACACAGTTATGGTTATGTTCGCATGCGCTCATAACAAATTACACTCAGGAGAAAGAAAACACATGAATATCCTAAAAAGAATGAAGATGTACTCGAAGAACAATGACAGCGTTCTCGCCATGAGACTGTACCTTAGCTTTACGCCACCAATTATGATGCTGAAGTAGTCACAAACGCACACTCAGATGGCAGGTCGAGTCAGCATATGTCAATATTTAATTTGACTCGTTCAGAATACGAGACCTATAAAATCTCCCACTTTGTCGGTAATATCTTCTATTTGCTCCCAACTAGTGTCTGAGTCCTTCACTTATATTNGTCTTCAGCATGCCAGTCGAAACCCCAGATACTTCGCACGCTTCAGCCGAGACAGATGATGAGACCGCTTCCCCCTCCCAGGATATCGTCTCCGGAAGTGCAACGCTGGATAAGGCGCCCCCTACAGGCAAGACGGAAGAAGGACACCACCACTGGCTGAAGAAGTTTCAAATATGGAATAAAGAAGCTTACGAATGGCTACCTTACGACCCATCGACCTACCATCCACCCCCGCCTCCTCCTCCTCCGGACCCCTACTACTATTTCTCTGTGCATGCACGCTGGAGGGACCNTACGGGTAAGTCTAGTATACGCTTAGATCAAGGTTTATCATTTTATCTCCGTGTTAGAGGAGCCTGAGAACGTCATGAGCGACTGGGGAGATCCTCTCCTGAGATATCTAAGGTGAAGATAAATATGGTCATTGCTATGAACTGTTCCGACCGTTCTCATGCTCTAGATCCACGATTGGAGACGGCTTTTTCCACAACTCCACTTCCTCATTCGTCTTATCGAGACTATTTAAGCAAATCAATAGGCTGAAGAGGAACCTCAAAAGACTAGACAACCCAAACCTACTCGAACTGGATGATCTACGGAAGATAGCTAAGAGGATGGGATGCAAAGACCATTCACGTATGTTGGACATTTTTCGTTTTCCGTGAATCATTAATCAAGCGAACAATACACAGACGCAGCGCCTGCGAAGCTTATTGAAGATCTGTCAACCTTGGGAGAGCACCTACCTGTTCTCATCGCTTGCGTGGAAGAGTATTTCCAGCCCATGTAAGTCTAGTTCATCAAAGATCCTAGGTCATCATCTCACAGTTTGTCAGAGCAGAACGTCTTGAGCTCTTGAAAGAACATGGCCAGATGGAGTTTGATTGGTTCGTTCTCTTCGTACAGTCGTCAACACAACAGAGATTCGATTCATTACAGTTTGATCTATTTTTTTGACACTGGAGACACTGTCGTGACAAAAGATAGTTTTGGGCAGAAGGTCCCTTCCTTTCTTTCATAGACCATTTGGGTGATTATTCATCCACTACTTTGCTTCTAGGTTGCTTTTGAAGTTACGGATAGGACCTACGAAAAAGACGAGATGGGAGAGCAAGTGTCTTAGTCTTAGTTCTGATATTTTGGAACGGCGTGTTGACATGGACCATTCAGGAGATTTGTTCTAACAGGAAACCACGCGGAATGGGATGGTAGTAAGTTCACCACTGCGACCATGCGCAGAAGTATCCCCGCCTTCCAGGTCAGTCTACGCATCCGAAAGTCGTAGTTGGTAGGATCGTTCTCATTCCGTTCCTGACCAGGGAACGAAAGAGATAGAAGAGCTTTCGCTGAAGCACATAACGGAGGAGGAGGAAAGCTCTCTCATAGGTAACTAACCCGATTCTGCTCGCTCAGCTTTTACAAGCTTAATGTCCGTATCATTTGCAGAACGCGGTATTATCTATGCTAATCTTGCGGGAGTCCATCATCGTGTTTGTAAGTTTTTTCAGGGTTACTGACAACGAACTGTTGACTGAATCCTCGCACAGATAACGGTGTAAGCTCCTCCTTGATTGCATTTAAGTGATCAATCATCCCAAATATACTAACACTTCCAGGCCCGTGTGATTATCGACAGGGAAGGATATGGCTCGCAATCAGGATATGTTCGCGACCCGTGAGTTTCGTACAGCATTTCCAAGATATTTCTGATCGTAGCAAATCCCAGGAAACCAATAACACAACGACCCAAACGTATATGGCTGCCTCGTCTGCCCTCTACGGTGTATGGTTTCAATCTAGCTACTAAACGTTGGTCCCAGTTTCTGGTGGTCAAACTAGAGGAGGTGAAGTTTGATGAAAATGCTTGGGACCATCTAGTTCTGGATCACACAATAAAGGTGTGCATCCTAACATTTTCATCTTCTCCATTGAATACGACCCGAGAACAACAGAAACTTATAAAGGGTCTCGTGGAAGTGACAAAGAACGAGACCACAGGCTCCCATCTGATCAGCGATGTTATTTCCGGCAAGGGAGGAGGTCTGGTGAGCTACTACTCATACTTTCCTTGGATAGCATGTTAAATTGATATTGGGCATAGATTGCTGTCCTCCATGGACCTCCTGGGACAGGAAAAACTCTGACGGCGGAAGCCGTCGCAGATCTTCTTAAACGACCCTTGTACATGGTTGGTGCCTCTCAGCTCGCTACTTCTCCCAGTCAGCTAGAACAAGGTTTTCAATTGATTCTAAAGGTTAGGAAATGCCATATTGTATCGCCATATGCTCACATATAGCTGTAGCTAGCGACAGCTTGGGACGCTGTGCTCTTAATTGACGAGGCTGATGTTGGTTCAATCGCATCTCACCGAATGCATGAACACTGACTCCATACGCAGGTGTTCCTGGAGCAAAGAAGTCTTCACGAGGTGGGCTATCTCTATCCAGTTTCTCTGCGGCTCTCAGACCTAATGCATGACGTCTATAGCTTGATCGAAACGCCCTGGTTTCTGTGGCGCTCAGGACGCTGGAATACCACCGCGGTGTGCTCTTTCTAACCACCAACAGGATCAAAACCTTCGATGAGGCCTTCCTGTCACGATTCTCTATCGGTAATACCCCTCCCARTACTCTCCGAAGTAATTTTATCTACTCAAACGGCTTGGTTAGCGATCAAATATCCAGAACTTGATTATGATGGCCGTGTGGCTGTTTGGCAGAAGTTCTTCGAGTTAGCGGGTTGCAAATTTGCCGACGGAGATGGATCTATAACTTTGCAGGATGTCGAAAGACTGGCATGCAAGAAATTCAACGGTGAGTCCTGTTACGGAGATATATGTTGGTTTTCCACTCAGACGCCACATCAGGTCGTACCATCAAGAATCTTGTTCGTACTGCTCAGACTCTTGCGTTRGCCGAGTATGTTCTACCCTTATATGCGTCTATCATTCTAAACAACAGTCTCTATCGTTTTGCAGTAGCAGTCCTCTTGCTACTGAGCATGTCGACATCGTCGTCGGAGCACAAGAGAAATTCTTGGAAGATTTTGCTAGCCAAACACAACGTTAAGGGCGTAGGTCGGACGTATTGTACAACTATCAAAACAGAACATTTGTAGTACGATGCAAGGCAAAATTGTCTATGGGTTGACAAGGAAGTGCCCGCCGTCGGTGCGAATGATGACCCCATTTGTATATTCGCCACCCAGCCCAACAAGGTATAATGCTGTCGAAGCAATCTCAGCATCACTTCAAAAGTTCATAGTTWGCAAYATGASAAMGWTGAGAGAGAGAGAGAAACAAAGGTAACTCACGATCCCACCCGGCCAGCTGGGACACCAGCAACTGAACCGGGAAGAGGGTTTCTCGCTCGCTCATTCAAGAATTCTGCGGATCCTTGCACTGAGATTTCCGAGGGGAATATGCCTGGCGCGATTCCATTGACACGAACAGGGATTTTGTGAGCGGCGAACTCTGCACCCATAGTTATAGTAAGTTTGTCGATCGCGGCCTTCGTAGCACCATATGCAACCTGACCCTTCGTTAGCACATCAAGCTTCAAGCCTCGGGTAAGCAGAGAAAGGTGCAGTTACCCGATTCAAGGAGGTTTTCAGAGTTGCAATCGCACTAGATATATTGATCACACAGGAGCTTGCCTGTGGTCCACGAGATTTCGCTCCGGCTTCGAGAAGAGCAAGAAATGCGGTAGTGACAAAGAATGGCGCGAAGGTGTTGGTGGAGAATACCTCATTCCAATCCTCAAAAGATTGTGATTCGAATAGGGACTTCCCTAGAGTGGCTTGTTCCGGAGCTTCAGGGTCGTGGATAAATCGATTCATAGGGCCGGTGATGCCTGCGCTGCAGATGGGATTAACCACGAATATCCTCMTCAGGGATCGGGGTCCAGTTCCGGTGAAGGAACTTTACCTTCTCCTTGAGGCGGGTCAGTAGAAAAAGAGTTCAAAAAGGTGGGTGAAGAAGAATCAAAGAAACGAAGATATGAAACGGTTTCCTTTTGGGTTTGGCGAAGGAACCGACGAGCTCCCAAAACCTTGACATCAGGTTTTGGAGGGGGCTCAGGTGGAGGTGCTTCAGCAGGGATTTGGTCTGCATCAGCGTCGAGAGAGGGAGTGTAGGCCGAAGCCTGTAGCACATTCCCAAAGCCATTGTACTGGACCAACGCAGCCAGAAATGACGTACGTGGCTTAGGCACTGGCGGAGGTCTAGGTTCATCTAAATTAGAAGCAAGTGGAACCTCTTTAGGAGGCCCAGGGTTAGTAGTATGGTCTAGAGAAGATAGACGAAGCAAAGGAGACAAGGGAGAGCCGGTTAGACCGAAGCCTAAGCCAACGGCTGTTGAGTTGAGAGACGAGGCGGGCTGCATGGAGAGACCAAAGCCTTTCGCATACACCGTGATGGGGTGAGCACGAGACAAGCCGCAGCAGTCAAGTGTCAGTGAGTTGTTTGCCCAGTCAATGTGAGGACTGTGGCGGCGAAGNCAATCTAAGCCGAGAATTATAGGATAACCAACAGAAACAACAGAAAGAGAAAGAATTTCAGAATGAGAAGAGATAGAAACATTCCCAATTACATCCTGGGTGATCAGTCCAGAAGCAATTGGTCGATCATCTACCGCCATGATGGGAATAGGCACGTCTTTGAGACGTCGAGTAAGACCATGACGAGTAGAGAACTTGTCAGAAATACAAGAAGTCGTAGCCCCACTGTCCACCAAAGCATAGGTGTGAATGGGCTTACAATTCGGAAAAGATAGAGTAAGAGAAATAAAGAAATGAGCAGATGAATATAGGTAAGTGTTCGAAGCAAAGATAAAAGAAGGAACATGACGTCGGACCGGGAGATAATGGCCATCCGTGGTCTGGACGTAACTGGGCTCCGGCTCTCGAATTGGAGCCGAACGAGCTGAAGGGTGTGCCCCTACACCAACTGGAAGCCCTGGAGCACTCGAGGAGCTACCGGTTAGGCTTTTCCCGAAGGAGAAGCCTTCTTGTCCTGCATACGCTTTCGCGTTGCGTCAGACATATTTGGGCACTGCATCACGACATGGTTTGCACCCCCACAGTACATGCAGAGGTTATGGTCGCGACGACGCTTTCTCTCTGCCTCAGTCAAAGGACCACGAGGTTTTGAGACACGGGTAGCGTCAATCTCCATGGGAATACCAGGAGGAAGAGAAGGTTGAACAGGAGGAAGAGGTACATACTGAGCTGGAGCGGACGTGGTAGGAGCTTTGGCAGGAGCAGCCTTCTGCTTCGATGAACTGCTATTGCGGTCCGCCTCGAGCCTACGCTCTACCTCGCGCTCATGAACACGGTTATCGCATTCAATCGCAAAAGCGACGTAATCTTCGAATTTAGTGGGACAGTCTTTACGACGGAACGTAGCAATTGCGTCTTTGACTGCCGGTTTGAGATGCATATAAAATTGACTTATCTTTGTTTGATCAGACCAATCAAGATGAACCAACTGCTCCTCGAACTGGGTCGAGTACGCAAGACACGAGCCAGTCTGGCGCAGGGTAGCTATCTTGGTCTGAGCCGTGAATACAATGTTCGGGTCGCCGAATGAGTCACGGAAAGATTTGACGAAGTTGGGAAAGTCGTTGAGGAAATTTGGATCCCTCTTTCGAGCAGCGCGGTACCACCGCTTCGGCTGTCCCTCGTCGAAGTAAGTGGACATGTAAATGCACTTGGCTTCGTCGGTAGGGAGTGAGCTGGACTGTAGCCGAATACTGTCCTCGATGTCGGAGATAAAAGCATCTACATCGGTGGGCTTGCCTTTAAAGACCGAGGGTTCCTTAAACGTAGGTTTCCCAGGGGCCCTTGGGGCTATAGCCGTGGTAGGTGCTGTCGGAGGTAATACTGG
>LBLO01000963.1:0-13448 GCA_004354395.1 Chondrostereum purpureum | reverse complement strand
CACACTGCTATCCACGTCCACAACTACACTCGGCTTCAGCGATATTCCCTGGCCACTTGTCCGACAACCTAAAGATTCATCTCAAATTGCATCCAGNCCTATTGCCACTTTCCTATTCGGCACCTCCCAGCAGGGCACTAGAAAGGAGAAAATACGGGCCGCACAGCTGCGTTGGCATCCAGATAGATTTCAGAAGGTCTTGAATCGAGTTAGTGCGGAGGAGAAAAAGCAGGTTGAGGAAGGAATGAACGCCGTCGCGAGATGTTTGAATGAGTTGATGGAGAAAGAAAAACGCGTGATAGGTGTAAGTACACTCCCCAGCACTTCCAATGGGGAACGAGCTCAACGACCTCTTGTGGACAGTAATACACTTTGTTTCTTGGTTGATTTTCTGAACAAAATGCCCTATAATGTATGGATCCATGTAAACTTATAAACAAGACAAAATTGGGATGGCAACAAGTGTTGAGCGGAAAAAGTAGGGCAAAAAGGTTGAAGATTCAAGAAAGTGCTCTCTCTGGCTGGGAGTCGAACCCAGCTTTCGCGCGATCCACCTTTGTGACGCTTGATGACAGGCGCGTGTACTAACCGATATACTACCAGAGACGTGGAATAGTTCGTTCATTGTGAAACTATGCTCCACATCAGCAGCAAGTGGACAACTATGTATCTAGGAATATTTTGCTGAGTTCCCACAATATGCATTTATGGAAACCAATAAACATAACTAGGTGCCTCAATAAATCACATCAAGTACATACATTCCTTTCTCTTCTTCCAACTCTACACCCTTCTACTCGCAGTCAGGGAACCCGAGACTTCCCCAGCCGGTCCAAGAAGGATGGCACACACGGAAGTGAGCGGTTTTGTCGATATCATGGAGCTCCTTGACCTCCTCCTCGGTGAGATCGATGACCTTCAAGTTGGCTGTTTATAACATATGTATCAGAGAACCCCGATTAACAATACTACGAGGATGGACGTACCAATGATTCGGTCGGGAGTGACAGACTTGGCCAACACAGTGACGTTAGGCCTGTTAGCCTGGAGAGAAACAAGGATGTTGGGGGTAGAGACACCGTGCTTCTGTGCGAGCTTCTCGACGACGGGGTTGGTCAATAGAGGAGAGTCGTTGGATCCCAGAGGAGAGTATGCAGTGACTACGATGCCCTTCGACGTGCAGTAGTCGACAACATCCTGTTGAGGGCACGATCTGAAAACATATGAGCATTACAAGAAACGATCATGAACATGGGACATGCTTACGGGTGAAGCTCGATCTGGTTAACGGCGGGAACAACGGTAGCGACCTCCAACAGACGATCCAAGAACTTGATTGAGAAGTTGGATACACCTAGTCAAGTAAACAGACATTGAGCCATTCCTGTCATACGCTTTGATCAGGTGGAATATGAACGGACCGATAGCTTTGATCTTCTCGGGGTACTTCTTGTAGAGCTTCTCCATATCCTTCCAGGTATCGAGCCAATCGTGCTATAGTTTCCGTATCATTAGATAACAAGTTTAGAATACTTCATTTTGTAATACTTACAGATTTATCAGCAGTCGATCCGTCGAACATGGGTGCAGGCCAATGCATCAGCCCTATAAAGATAGAGTCGTATCAGCGACCGGCAGAGTAAAAATAAGCTTTATATCACTTACAAAGGTCCAGGTAATCGGTCTTCAAGAGAGAAAGAGAAGAAAAGAGAGCCTTCTCAGGCTCCTTCTGGTCGGGGTTGTCCAACTTCGTAGTTAAGAAGAAAGATTGACGGGGCACACCAGACGCCTGGATACCCTCCCCGACCTCTCCTTCATTCCTGTAAGCAGCAGCAGTGTCGATGTGGGTGTATCCGTTCTTGAGAGCGACCTCGACGGCTTTTTCAACGGCTCCTGGCTGGGATTTCCAGGTACCTGAACACAAAAAACATCGTTAGATGTCTTCCTATTTCCATTATTACAATGGGGATGAATCTGACCGAGACCCAGAGTGGGTATCTCAGCACCGGTGTTTAATTTCACAGAGGTGGAAGCGGGCATTTGTCTCTCGTTGGTGGTAGAAAGGGAAGCGGGGTTTGGGGAAATGGACTTGGGGAAGGTGGGGTATTTAAGTATACATCGGGAAATCGATAACAAACAGGCAATCTCCGATAATTGTCCGGATCCGACACCTCCTTGATGTCATACGAGTGAGGATCCATGCGAGTTATTTGCGGAGATCTGGCAGGATACCCTCTGTGGCGTGCCATGAAAGGCGTTATAGACCAGAAGACCGAGAGGAATGAGCCTGGGGGGGGGGTCATCTAAGTAAAGAGAGAGTGTATTGGTAGTTATGAGATGAAGACTGACGATAAGCAACCCCTGGAGGGTTTGTGAACAAGTCATGGTTCATGCGATCGGGCCTTCGGGCCGGGATTTGCGGGATCGGTGCCACTCCCGGGAGAAAGGAATCACCCTCTGCTCCTGTTTTGAGGAAAACTATGCACTTTCGACGCGTTAAGCAGCTCTTACAATAAACTGAAAACCAACTCAATGACGTAGTTCTGCAAAATTGGATTTTTCCAGGGGAATTTGATATTCGTAGCACACTGTACACATTCGGACGGACTAAGTCGTCCGCCCGTTCCTGTCCCTCATGCAACCCTACTTAGGTAGTTCGGGGAGTCTTGGAAAGATCACTTGGGGAATACCGTCCTTGCCCCGAGCCTCTCCAGTGATTTTGCGCACAGACCCAAGCTTTTCAGGAGTCACTTCAATTTCTGCTGTCTTCAAGTTCTGCGAAATATACTAGAAAATATGAGGTTGGTATAGGAAACGAAAGATACCAGAAATAGTGGAAATTACCTTGCTTTCCTTTGTGTCGGGGATTGCAACAAAGTCTTCTCCTGTGCACATTCCTCATGGAAGAGGAGAATAAGTGATAATTGTTACTCCCAGGTTCGCGACGTTTGCAGCAGGGTAGTATGTGAGGCCTGAGGTTTGAATGTTTAGGAAGGATGGGATATAGATAATGTTAGTCTTGGAATTTACTAGGGCGACGATTCTCGGAATGAAGGGCGTTCATAGTGCTAGCTGGAACTCGGAGCTATGAAGTCTTAGAGGTGGCACCGATGGACTAGGCTGATACAGAATAATTCAGAGAAGAGGATGTTCCATGTCCTACCTCTTCTCACCAAAGTGAGATGATCAACTGGGATTCGGTGACTTGTTGGTTCATTCTCATATGATTGGGTTGGGATAGTACAAGGGGATAGCTTTGCCTACTGTAGCAGCGCGTGCGAGACTGCGGAATTGATTTTTAGTAGCCGTGGAGGTTCACGATACAAGAAGGGGTACATGTTTACCGTAGACGTTAGCTGAAGCATCTCTCGTAGAACGCTCAATGACAAGGGAAGAAAGGCAAGGTTAACACATCCAAGACTTCCGCAACTTAATTTTACAACGTGGCTACCCGAATTTTCAATATAAACAGTAGTGCTTTAGGCAGTCCTCCAATGTGAGGAGATCCAGTGTTGGATGATGAGAGTTACTACCAGAAGAGGATGCCGTAATCGACACGTGATGTTTGCGTGACGACGCGTTGAGTTTTGATAATGTGTGTCACAGTCACGCCCACCTGTTTGATTCTGACCATCTACACGCCTGGACGATTAATTATCCACAGATCCTTTTTACGAGCGAACGCGTAAAATCTACTATTCCATACGACTACGCTATTGACCATATTGGTCCTCTAGACTATGGGTGACAGTGCAGGCGAGCGGCGGACCCGGTCGCAGCTGCAGCTGCCAGATGAAATTCTGCTCGTGCCCCAGCGTTCTCCGCTGAAGGACGCGCGTATGAGCCAGCGCAATCAGGCCAACAACCCTACAGCTACGGATGATTCTCTCATTGGACACGATGCTGGGCTCGACGTTGACGACGACATTCTCTTGTCGCCTGAACGCAAACGGAGCAAACGCACGGCATCTCCGGTACGGGATCCCGCTGCAATGGAGGACACAGCGGCGACAAGGGGCTCAAAGCGGACAAGAAGGGAGGATGGGGAGATGACAAAGCCAATGGAGCGAGGAAACAGCGACATCGAGAACCAGGCCGTTTCCCAGCCCACGGCCACACCAAATACTCGACACGGCCGACACTTCTCCGAGCCTAATGTCAACAGCGGCCCGCTCATCGACTTTAAGTCGCCCACACGACGCTCCAAGCGCAGTGCAACTCCCGGCCCAGATGCACCAGCCACAGTCGCACCACCGACCTACTTCAGAGCAAGCTCAGTCCCCATCTTCCCTACAGCACCCAGTATGGCCGGTGTTGCATCATCCAACTCGCTCCCGAAATTAGATTTCACTACGTTTCCCAAAACCCCCTCCCGTTCTCCTTCATTCAAGATACGACCCCTGCTACCAAACGAAGGCCAGCTGCCAGTGGCTCAATCTCTCGCGTCTATTGCAGATGCAATGGAGGTTGACGAGCCTGTTCAAGACCAGACCCAACCAGAGTCTGGGGCAAGCGAACCGACACCAGCCGAAGATCCACCTTCAATAGCAGGGGATCCAGAACCAGAATCAGAGCAAATACCATCACATTTACTTCCTCCTACAGTCACATTTGCTGTTCCAACTACGCCCAAGAACAAACTATCTAACAACCTATTTGACTTGGGCTCTCCCCTTACCCCCATCCCTCCGACTCCAGCCCCACCTCGTTTCGGGGAGGTTCCCAGCTCGGATGATGATGAACCGTTGTCTGACCTGACCAGCTCTAGTCGATTCGATAACGAAGGATGGGGTTCAAGTAATGAAGAGGATTCTGTTAAGGTCTGAGTACTAGATTGCAGCTGTAGACAGTTATGCTGATATTCCGATCCCCTAGAAACCTACCCCTGCATTTGCACCTCAGAATGAAACCACACAGAATGAGGTATGTATGCTATGTACTTGTTTCCTCGTACGTCCATGCTGATCGCAACATTTAACCAGAAACCCGCCCCTCCCAACAATGAGACTTCCACTACCTCTCAAACTATCACCCCATCCACATCCAACTCCAGCCTCCCCAACACTGGTACGAGAACGACCCGAAGCAGCCGGATTCCTCGACCCGGGCCATCCCAGCCTCCACATCCACCCCCAACACGGAAGAAGGAGGCGAAGCCTCCACCACCGAAACAGAACGCGCACGCTGTTCTTATGCGGGGTGCGAAGAAGCAGCAACAACAAGAGGCGGCTAAAGGGGCTAAGAAGGGCAAGGGAAAAGTTGCAGTGAACTCTAAGAATGTGACCAAATTCACTTTTAAGATGAAGAAAGAAGATCCAGTCCCGACGACCACTGCGGATAAGAAGGGGAAAGCGAAAGCGAAGGAGAGAGAGAAGAGTGTTCCGGCGGAGAGTTCGGCGATGGGAGCAGCAGTAGCAAGGACGACTGTGAAGTCCAAGATGCGGCCAAGAGAGAAACCCGCAATATCGGTTCCACTGGCTGCCCTTTTACTTGCAGAGGAAGAAGAGAGCGATGTGGAAAGGGATACGCGACTTGAGGATGCGGTTGGGCTTTTTCATGTTGTGGAACCAAGCATTCAGATTGAGCCTGCGGCTGCAATTGCTTTACGTCAGGAAGAGGAGGAGGAGGAAGAGCTAGCGCCAGTGCAAGGTGAGATGAATGTGGACCARGACGAGAACTTGGACGTGCCTGATGGGCCAGCGGATTCTTCTTCCCCGCTATTTTCATCTCCTGCGAGCGACCATACACCGCTCACGCCTCCAGAGGATGATGACATGACGGAGAAAGAGGAGAAACAGCCACAGGAGAAGGCTGAGTCAAATGCTATGGACCTTGATACCCCAGCGTCTGTAGTTGCTGATCTTCCTCCCCCACCGGAAGTCGCAGCTTCCGAACAACCTGAAGATCTAACACCTGGCCAGACCGAAGATGCCACCCCAACAGCAGCTCCTGAATCTACAGAGGTCCGACAATCTCCACGCAATCCCCCTCCCAAACCTACACTCGTTGGTAAAGCCTCTGGATCAGGACCGAGAGTGACCAGGAGTATCTCTTTGAAGCGAAAGGCTGATGATGAACCTGAGGGAACTCCAAGTGATTATTCTTGCACTTTGCAAAAAACTACACTAGCTAACGAGTTTGTAGGCCGTAAGCGTAGCTTCTCTTCCACCCTTCCCAAATCCCCAACCAAGAAGATCTCTAAGAACTCTGTCCCCCGCATTGCATTGCGAAATAAAGGCAAGGCGAAAGCCGTAGTCGCTACCCCTGCTCCTCTTATCCCTCCATCTGGCGAAGATTCGTCCGAACTCTCTGAACCTCCATCCGACACTGAAGATGAGGAGGAACGCGAGATTCGAGTGAAGCAGCATTCGATCTTTTCCCTGACACCAGGCAAGAAGGTCGCACCAGCAAGGCATTCATATGCGAAACCTACTGCTGCAAGTCTCGCGAGATCACCAGAGAAACCGAAGATGAGGTCGCCAAGCAAGACGTCTCCCATGAAAATTGGTAGAACGAGTTCAAGTATCGAGTTCGGGAGGTCTAAGAGTGAGTTCTACCATCTATCTTTCCACCTTTCCTATTTTAACAGTGGTATTTCCTGTTAGGCGCAATCGGACATCGCAAGTATTCGTTTGCTGAGGGATCGTCGTTAAAGAACTTGGCGACTGCACTAGAAAGGTTGAAGAGACCACCTCCGTTGCGTCCGAACTCAAGTCTTGGATTCAACGAACTTTCTACTCCTGGGCTGGAAGACTCAAGTATGACGACTCCCAATCTGCCAAGTTCGTCTTCTGTACCCGCTGTACCGTCCTCCTCTGTATCCAACCCTCCTTCGACTTCGACTTCGACCGCGTCTACATCGAAAATGGTGCAAACGCCACTTGCGATGTTCATGACTGGCGGAGTGGGTGGCAAGAGGATATTTTCAGGTGGGGGCGCTGTGATGCGTGGAAATAGAGCTAATAAAGTCAGCCGCAATCCTGGTATGCCCAGCATTATGGGGAGTCCCGTCAAGGGTTCTTCCACCTCCACCGCCAATGTGGAGGAAGAATGGGAGGAGGCGATGAAGATCGACGAAGATATCGCTGCACGCGGGGCTGCCTACATAGCTGAATCAACTCCCACAGACTACGAAGTCGATTTGGCTTCCAGCACAAGCTCGAATAAAGGGAAGGAGAAGTGGGGGAAGAACGCGGCTGCAAGAGCATCGATGACCTCGCAATTGTTATCTCAGTCTGTAAATGCTTTGCCTGTGGAAACACCGAGCAACGGGAGAGCGAAGGGTTTGATGGGTCCGCCTGCGACACCACCAACGAGGAGAGAGGGGCTAAGGAGTGCAAATCAACCTGAGAAGGGCAAGAGCCCAGAGACCTCATCAGCGCCTCCGCCGCCGCCAGCCAAGAAGCCGACGTTGTCAGTGCTCAAAGACTGTAAGGTGTTCGTGGACGTTAAGGATCAGGATGGAGTTGATTCGAGTGAGCTGTGGGTGGGCATGTTAGAGATGCTGGGTGCTACAGTATGTTCTCTCGTTAATTTATTTTTTCCTGCCTCTGATCTGGCAAACAGATCCGGCAAACTATTGGACAGACATGTACACATATCGTGTACAGGAATGGCATGCTCAGCACACAGAATCGATTCAAGTACGTTTAACGTGTTATAGTTCTTCCTTTACCTGATATCCATTCCCTTTCAAAGGCTTCTAGACCCCAAACCGAAAGTTGTCGGTATCTCATGGGTCCACGAATGCGGCGAGCGTCAGGAATATGTCGATGAGACAGAGTATCTGATTGACCTCGAGAATGAGAACATCGCTGGGAAAGTGAAACGGCGCAAGTCTATGATTCCCAAGTTTGTTTCGCAGGCTTCGACGCCTAACGAGGATACTGGCGGTGATGGCGATGTTTCGATGACTAGTGTCAACTCTTGTAAGATTTCGTTCTCTCCCGCTTGCCTGGTATTCCTTGTTAATTATTTCTGTCGTGTACGCAGCTTTCAGCGTGGACGAAGATTTACCTCCCCTAGAGCGCGCTCGGATAAGACAGGCCAGGCTTCTAGCTGGGCGTACATGAACGCCTTTTGTTTCTTCATTATCTCATTCTTCTGCTGCATCATATTCATGACTATTATGACAACTCCAACGTACACTTTTCTCTCTTTTTCTGTAGCAAGTTCGGTTTCTATATTCATACACCTGGATTCTCTATTATCTTCACCAATATTCCCCACACAATCCTGTTGTTCATTACATGCATGCCATTGTCCGCATCCTTTTTTATTTCGGTTTCATTGCTGCAATGTACATCACATTATACTTTAACAAATTCACTATTAGTATTACATCCTACTACAGTGAACCCCTCCCCTTGGATGAGTAGTGGGCAGTCGCCTTGCGTTTCCCTGCAGCATCCCAGAGACATTCAAGTCTAAGAATGATACGGCTCCCTACTAAGGCACAGGAAGAATATTCTTTATTATTAGGTACAACATTTACAATGATAAGTTTGCGAGATAGAGATTGCGAGATAGAAGTGATGCAACAAACAAGATAGCAGGATATCGTGGAAAACAGATACTTACGTAACGACTAGAAAGAAAAGGACTACACCGGACACCTAGAGAAATTTACCAAGTTAACAGATGATGATAGTCCAAACGGCTGTATTAACGAACCTGAATTGGGCTAATTTTGACTGTCGAGGGGTCTCCTGAGACCGACCGCCCTCTTCTGTCCTACAAGTCGAGGAAGACTTGCAGTCACTTGCTGTTAACGGTCTCATGAAAGAGCAACTTCGGTGTCGAGGGCCTACTCCTCGATATCGAAAGAGACGCGGACCGAGCTAATTGGGGAGCGCTCTTCGACACAGATGCGATCTTGTGTCTTCCCATCGGAGTCACATTGGTCTCTCTCCGTTTCAAAGCACTAATACTCCCGCCTCCTAGAGACCATCGTTGTCTCCACCCTGCCGCAACAACCTCAGTCCGAATCACTTGTTCTCGAGAAACTCTCTCCTCGGGATCTTCGAGTTCCTCTTCCGCGGACGGTGGTGTCGGACTTGGCCCCTTATTCTCTTCCTCTTCCTCTTCATAGAATAGAATAGAATCGTCTTGATCTCCTTCAAAGATGTCGATTTCGCTAGTTAGATCCAATGCTGCTTGTCTCTGAGTTGTAATTGGTGCGCGACATGGCGTATCTGTTAGATGGCAGGTCGGAGAACGTGATCTCTGGCGATGTCTGACCGGACTTGACAGCGCGTCCGCATCGTCAAGATCCCCCCGTTGGCTAGCGGGTGAAGAAAGTATCCCATCTCTGTCATTTCTTCCCGGAGAAGACACATCTACAGCACATTCATCCTCCTGTGGAGTAATATATCCATCCTCTTGCTCGACATGCATGAGGTCTTCTTTGAAGAGACCCATAACGTGATCTTCAGGGTCTCTTTGAGCCACTAGCGAGGCAACGTCGACATCCTCTATATCAGGAGGCTCGTTCTCGTCGGGTATCCGAGAGGGTCCTGCAATAGGTGCTGTAAAGAACTTCGAGGATTGCTCTGGTTCATGTTTCTTCTTCTTCACCGCTATATCATGATCCATGACATCTACCAGTCTCCTTTTCCCACTAGCCTTACCAGCAGTGACTTTCGGTCGCGGTGGAATCTTTGGGGTGGGACCTTCATCACACCAATTTAGAAAAGCAACGACTTCAGGGATGTAAACATACCCCAAAAATCGTGCAGCCCTCCTTTCGGTTTCTCAACAGGAGACACCACTGCTTTGCCTTTGTTCATAGGGATTTCCCTCAATATTCTTGGGGGCGGCTCTTCCGTATCCTCTATAGGGAGCTTGGAGATAGGATCTACATCTCCAAGTGCTATACGATGTGCGAGGCTAGGATCCATGTCCCTAATAATTGGAAATGAGACCACGACCACTGGACAAATATAACTGAGAACTCACTCGCCCACATATGTATCCGCTTGTTCGTCCCATGCCTCCTCGTCAACATCCGTCAAGTGGACAAGTTTCTCTTGTGTTGGATCAAACACTCTCTGATGCAGAAAACATTTTTCTGCCAGGAGGAAGTTCTCTAGGTAGCCCCGGGGCACNGATCTTCTTGCCTTCCAACATCAGCACCCTCACGACCTGGTCGACGGTTTTCCACTTGCGTAACAAGGTACAGGCAGTCTTCAGACCGATGCCTGGAACGCTGGGAATGTAGTCGCACCCGCTCAGAATCGCCATACGACGGAATTGGAGGTCTGACCATCCCACCAGTGAAATGTCTGATGTGGTAGCTGTGATGGAGCCAAAGTCGGAGCGTGAGATGGACACGACGGTGGAGGCGACGGTGTCTAGTTTGAATAGAACGTTCTTGCATCCGAACACAAGAAGGTCGGAATCTTCTGTAAGTATGCCGTCGACAAGTCCGACACGTTCGAGGTAAGCCAATTGCGCGTCTGCTTCGTAAGGTGCCACCACATATTGAACGGATTCTGCTCGAAGAGCCTGAAGAAACAAAGACAAATTATTTAACGAACGATAATTCACCACGAAAATACTTTACGCACCTTTATGAACTGGAAAGCCATCTTTGGCGAGACATCTACAGCTTTTGTGTAGAATTCTCTTGCTTGAGAATGTCTCCCCTGAGCAGCCAACGCATTTCCTTTCTTCAAATTATCCTCCCGCTTCAGCTGACGTTCCACTTCTGTTCCTCTCTTCGCTGGCAGCGGTCCGCCATCGAACACAATGTAGGGGTCAATGCCATAATGGCGAAGCAGTCGGACGCGTTCCATCGCGTATTTGACATGCCTATAGAGCGTTAAAATCGAGGACAAGTAACTCGCAATAGAAGACAGACTTATTCGTAGGTCGACCTGTAGCAAGCTCGGTGGCACAGGAGAAGACCGCCTTGTGAAGCCACACATAGGCATCCACTGCTATCGTCTTGCCCGAATACTCCGATAGATGTTTTGTCTTCTGGATGGGTTTGAGGGCAGGCAAAAGGCCTGAAATGCCCATATTGAAATTTTAATCTCTGCAAGGTCTTCGGAAATGATAATTATGATGAGGTGCTTGTGGGCATGTCTGAGTAGGATGCAAGAAAGAGTTGGAGACCACGACAGGACTCCTGAAAGTTGATGGCCGAGGAAGGACAAGGGAGGAACATGAAGAGCCGAGTTCAAGTTGGGATTAACATTGACAAACAAACGCGTCGCGTCACTGGTCAGTTATACTACTTATTTGTTTCTGGGGTTCCATACCAGACAATCTGTATTCCCAGAAGGTAAGAGCAAGGCAATTAGCGCTAGAACCCATGCGTGTTAGCAACTAGAAGTGCCACAAAGAGACTGTATGCTCTGCGATCATCCCATGAGCGTGTCGCTACAGTGTGGCGCCAAAAATCTTGGTCATGGTGTGAAGCTGAGTCTTGGTTTCGATTTTATTAAGATCTTCATAAACCCTAGTCGTTTTCTTCCCCTTGGAGCGGGACAGAAGAGGCATGTCGCTATGATTCTATATTCGTCGATAAATCTAGACAATTACTAAACTCATTTTAGTCGAGAGCTTGCCCAGGATTTTGTTGACTGACCTACCTACTACTCTAGACTGTATTCTGGTCCCTAGTGGTAGTTTGGTTTCTAAGCACTGATAATGAACTCCCTCGATAGGCTATGCTAAGAATCTAGACAGCAGCATCTCATGGTCGAAGTCAAAGCAACGAGGGTAGAACGAGGTAAATAAATTACGCTGACGTCATCCACATAGGATCCGTGTTACCTCGGCCCACACTCTTTAGTTTCCATCCTTCAGCTGACTTGGCTTCTAAAGTTCTAGCCAGGGGAGCTACTTAGGGCAACGCAAGAGCTTACTGAGGTCGTCCTTGTACTACTTTTGAGCTCTCGAAATTGCATAGTTTCAAGTGGAATCATGCACTCTCCCTTCAAAACTTCGACATTTTCTCTTCTTTCGAAAGCGAAAAGCACTTTGCTCTTTCGACCCTCTCGTCTTTATGCTTCTAACGCATCTGTGAAATCATTGAGCAGCCTTTCTGGCGGAGAAAAGCTCGACCAAGACAAGACCCCCAGCCCGTCGCACTCAAACGCACCTTCTACAAGACAGTTAACCAAAGTTGCTCAGCCCCGCCAAACGTTGGTTCTCTCGTACCAGTCGATTTATCCTATATTGTGAAACAGCTTACGGAAACAGAAGGCGACCATTTGACTATCCTCCCAAATCAATACTGCTTGTCAATAAGCTTCGAACGCCTCCAGTGATTCTTGCCATGGACGCGTTCTTAGAGTACGTTTCCAATTATAGCTCTTTTACTGTAAAAACACTAATTGTGGTGCCCAGGCATGTTCAACAAACGTATCCTGACGTGCGGGTATTCCATGAAGATCGGCCAGATATTCCCCACGGCGCGGAAGTTTGGCATCCTGGAAATCCCAACACCCCGAAGATCGACTTGGTCGTCACTTTTGGCGGAGATGGGACCATACTGCATGCCTCTTCGTTATTTAGCGCTGGTGCTGTACCTCCCGTGCTCAGCTTTTCCATGGGAACTTTGGGCTTTTTGCTTCCTTTTCGTTAGTTCTAGCGTCTTGCTTCCCTTCCTTTCATGACTAAGTGTGCTGCACAGACATTGACGATTTCAGCAAGGCTTTACAAAGTGTCTTCGAAGGGAAGGCGACCATTCTGAACCGTATGAGACTGGCTTGCACCTTCTATAACGTGGACGGTGGTAAGAAGGGAAAAGACGGGGATGGTATAATTTAGTCAACACCATCCTGAGAATGTGTCTAACATCTTACAGACTATCAGGTTATGAATGAAATTGCCCTTCACCGGGGTGGCTCGCCACACCTTAACACAGTTGATATCTTCGTAGATGGGCAACACCTCACAGAAGCTGTGGTATGTATATCCCCTGTAGATGGATAGTACTGTTGGCTGATTGCTCCTAGTCGGACGGCTTAATTATCTCCACTCCAACAGGATCCACTGCGTATTCTTTGTCCGCTGGGGGACCCATTGTACACCCTTCCCTCTCTGCACTCGTGGTAAGTTGTATTGCATCCTTCATAGACAAGGCTTGAACCTCTCCTTCAGCTTACGCCTATATGNCCTCGGAGCCTGTCATTCCGACCGCTTGTATTCCCTTCATCATCAATCATTACCCTCCGAGTGAGTATTCTTCTCCATAAGAGCGAACTTTCCTCTGAAGTCATTTCCCTGCACAACAGATAGGCAACAACTCTCGTGCCCCAGGAGGTGTCTCTATGGATGGACGGATATCCTACGTCTTACAACCAGGGGAGAGTGTCAACGTCCACGCTTCCCCATATCCCGTACCTTGCATAAACCGATCTTCAATAACAGACTCAGAAAACAATGCATTCAGCATTGTGGATGACAACCGATGTCGAAGTGGGGGCGGGAGCCAG
>LBLO01000962.1:0-13449 GCA_004354395.1 Chondrostereum purpureum | reverse complement strand
GGCCACCAAGAGATTATTAGAAAGCTGTCCAGTGGACTTCCACCCCAGTAGCCGAAGAGGCGTTGGTGAAGCAGAGGAATGTGGCACTTNGGTTCAGTATGAAAGACTGGTCTTGAGGGAGCTTTGCACCACCGTAGCATGCGAGAATGGAATTGTCACGAAGGTCTTACACCGACATGGGAAGGTGACTCAAGGCTGCTCCCAGTGTACAACGGTTTATTGTGAATGGATGCGAATAGTAGAACAGGCAGAAGACTATGGAAGAGCTAAGGAATTATGGCTCGAATAGGGACTATCTGAGACCCACTGGTGGGGACTACCGGGGCATATTGGGAATAGCACAACGTTCAATGTTCCAATAAAATTGTGTATTTGTACAAGATACAACATCATCATACCAACTTCAATTCGTTTACACCGATGCTTCCACCACGAAAACCTAGGATATCCAGCAGGTCAACGTCGGTCAATAAGGATACCACAAAGAACAATTTGACTGACCTCTCCACTAGAATCACTACTAACAAACAGTCTCTCCTGTTGATCAAACGCCAATCCGACCGGACGAATGCATCTTCCTTGGTCAGGGCACGACGCAAGATTCTGAGCCTGAACAATAAACTCATAAACATCTCCGCTGGGTGGGAACGGAACACTGATATGGATGTCAGAAACCGAAGTGAACGCACGGAAAGGGTCACTCACTGAACGACGCCGTAGCCCGTAGGGGGATTACGGTTGAACGAGCCATGGAAGGACACAAACGCGTCTCCGTCGTACTCAGCAGGTAGTCCGACACCTGCAGGAGAATGGTCGTAGAATTTGATATCCAAGGGGACAGAATGTGCCTGTCGTCCGAGATGTAAGCCCAAGTTGACGGTATACCTAGTCAAGAGCCATACCTGGAAGTTCAACACCGGAGGCTCATTATTCCCACTCTCCTCACACCACGCATCCCCCCTCGTCCCATCCAAGTTCAAACTAAACTGATCCCCCTTCTGCAGCCCCGCATCTCCTAACGGATTCCAAACAGTCGCACAGTCCGGGAATCCGTATGATCTAGCCTCCGCTGAGAGCTCAACAAAGTTCAGCTCATCCGCTGGATTATCATTCGCGAAATCCCCCTCGAACCCGGGCACATCGTCGATGGATGCAGCGTTCTCCACGACGTAGAGACCRCCGTCTTTGACCGCGAACCCTGCTGGGTTGCGTATCCCGTACGCGACGACATCGTCTTCGTCACCAGGCCATCCGATAGGCGGAGGAGGGAAGATGGCTATCTGCACCTCTGGGAGATTGAGACGGCGGATTTGTGAGCGCCCGGAGGAAGGGTCGCGTGCGGTGAGGTCGATATTGGTCAAGGGCCCAGAACCAATGAGATATCCGCTCACAATATCATCCTCGTCTCGGTCCAAGAGGAACGTGTGAGTGGTCAATTCTAGAGTCAAAACAAAGGTATTAGAGTTTGCGTAATAGGGGGGAAAGATAGGACTTGCCTCCATCTCCTGGAAGTCCAACGACGGCAGGGAATGAATCCGTCACAGTCCTCGTCTCCGGATCCCAGAAATGCTCAATAATGCTGGTAGCGGTGCTCGCGAAGATCCTCCGTCCGTCCACCACAATTCCATGTGTGAAATCAGGGTTTTCAATGACCAGCTCGCGTTCCCATCCACCACTAACTTCAGTCAATACTGAAATACCAACCCCGCGTTCGACAACCAAGAGGTTGCCTACTTCATCGAAAGCAATTCCACGAGGTGTTGTGAGGTTGGAGAAGACGACAGAGGCGGAGAGGCCGGGAGCGGTAGTTACAGGACCTCTGAAAGGTATTCCAGAGGGCTGAAATGTTGCAGCGTGAGCGCACGATGCGAATAACAACACAGACACCAAAGTAAATGAAGTCATTTTCCGTGGGTCTACGGTGTTCTTTGAGAGTCGAGAGTTCATCTTATATACGTCGAACCCAGGAACACTAGCCGCCGTTTAAGTATCAGGTTTCACCCTAGTATTTAGATCTGTCAAAGGTGTGAATTAGACCTGAGCTCCGTTCGTTCACAAGACACGGGACAAGCGAATCTGAACGCACTGTAATGATTACTACCATAATTTACCCCACCATAGCCCCGATACCAAGACAATGACTATGTTGTAGGCACTTTCAATTGAAAGTTGTGTGTAGAATGTAGGGCGCTGGACCTTCTACCCCCATGGCGGTGAACAATGAAGGCGGAAAAGGTAGGCTCAGATTTCACAGACGGCCCCGCTAAGCCGACAACCGCAGGAGTGTCGTTCTATATTCCTTGATTTCCAAGTCGAATTCTTTTAGAAAGTTTGAGGTTCGTTTCCCATGTCCGAATCTCTACAAACCATGAAGGAGCTTCGGAAATAGGTGTCGGAAGTGGATGAGGGTAAAGCGAAAGAATTGAGACCGAGGTTACATCTTTGTGGCGCTCAAAGCCCCGGCTGACTCAGCAGATGGCACACGCCTCCGTCGCTTGCCATCTCTGAAAGCATGGCCAGAGTGTTGAATAGCTTGGTAGATCCAGGAGGATGAAGGATGAATGACTTTCACCCATCGGAAGAGGATAGCCTCGAGCGATGGACGGTGGTTGATTTCTGCTCCCGTGGAAGCAATCACATGCGGACCGAAGTAAGAAATTCCCTCCTTCAACTTTCAAGTCAAACCCACCTAATCTCTGGTGACCACACATATTCTCATTCGTAATTCAATTGTATATAAATGTAAGTGATATCTCACCGCATTATCTTGTGCTGACGATTGTTTGCTAGGCATTGTGAAACGTGCACTTGCAAGGTAAGCATCAGCATATCACCACAGTATCATACTCATCTGAACGCATGAATACACAGAACTCTGAGCCTAGCTACGACAAAGAGAAGATCAAGCTTATCATAAATGACCACGGCTATGCTCTCGAAGATGCAGATCACGCAGATGCCAGCGCATTGTTAGATCAGTTGCGGCATCGTCGTAACGCCCTGAAGAAAATCCTTCATAAACTGCAGGACGAACAAACTCGGTTGAGGCAGTACTTGCGGCGCACGAGAAGCATTCTATCTCCAATACGAAAGCTCCCGGATGATATCCTGGCAACCATATTTACTACAGTGGTGCCAGAACTCAAGGCTCGAAAACAATCGTTGGATCCTTTATCGCAGCGTGGCCCGGGTTCCTCCCTAGCACACTTGGGCCTGGTTTGCGGTCGATGGTCCCATGTTCTGAATTCCTTCTCTCAGTTTTGGTCTACCCACGAAACAGTCATCAGCCTCCCTAGTCAGCCAAAAAAAGGGTTTGCATCGTGGATCACAGAGCGCCTTCGGGAGTGGTTCTCGATGAAGAAACATTATCTTCTTAGCCTTCGTATCGAGCTCCAGAAGACCCCTAGTAGTTCAAAGATTTTTTGGCTCAGAGAGCTGCTCTTGAGGAGGCTGTTTGTGTTTCCAAACAATGGAAACATGTAACTCTGAGCATAAATCCAGGACTCGAGGATATTCTAGATCGGGCCGATGGGAATGTAGCTCTTCTGGAACACATAGAGATTTTATCCCCGTATTTTCATCACACCATTTTCTCCCGTGCTTTTCATCTCCGTTCTATTAAACTTGGCCGGTCCTGCCCAATTTTCAAAAACCAATTCCCGTGGCACCAAATCACAACATTGGGACATTGTGCCACAGATCCAAATGCTCGTCGTATAGTACTTCGTCTTATGGCAGAGAGCTTGGACGAATACTCTAGTGGGGATTTCTATGCCGGGTCCAGCTTGGAAGTTGGATATCCATTGACCCATCCCATAATTCTTCCCATGCTCTCGTCCCTAAAGCTGAAAGACTCCCANGCTGCAAAGGAATTGGATGACCTTTCTGCGCCCGCATTGACCGAGCTCGAGCTTCTGATCATTTACGAAGAAGATCTCAGGCGCCTGACGTCTTTCCTTACGCGCTCCTCCTCTCCGACATTAACTAGACTTGAATTCACGTCGTTGATCGGTTACGTGTTCCATCCACTTGAAGTTGAATCACTTCCCTGTCCATTCGAGCAGATTCCAACAAAGGCGTATGTTGAGTTCCTAGATGCCGCGAAAGCTTTAAAATCTCAATCTGCATAGTCCAGTGTATTTTTAAGTTGCGCACACGAATCAACTGTAGCATACACAGAGCTCCCATTTCGGAGCTTCTTCTGCAGCAAGATTATCTGNCCAACCTTGAGTGCGTTGATTTTGGGCTGGCTGGAAGGGAGGAATGGGATATCATTCTCTCTGTTGTAGAATTGCGGTCATCTTCAAAATCCAGTCTCTCCAAGATCACGCTTAGGCCTCGTGAATACGTCGAGATATCTTCTCTAGAGGAAAGGATGGAAGATCGACTGAGAGTCTGTAGAGAACGAGGCATAGAAATTGAGGTGCGGTGAACACTGAAGATTGCACATCAGGATGTGTTACAAGTACATACGATGGCACCAAACAATTTAATAATGACTAGCTGATATCAAGCTGATCTGAACATTGACAATGATCTACTTATCGTCTAGTGGCAGTGCTTGCCTTGACAAGCGCCACATAGCGGTGTTTCGTTGGAACATTGAGATGACTCACGACAAAGTTCCTTCTCACCCACATCTCCCATCTTTGTACCGTCAATCATATTCTTGAGACTCACCACCCTCTCCATAGCGACCTGAAAACTCTTAACGACCCTCGTTGCTTCTGCGATAGCACTGCCCGAAAGATGCGTCTGTCTCCCGGCCCGGTCCAATTGTTCTCGTTAGCTATAAAGGAAAGAGGCTACACTGGCATCAAACCTGCATTCCTTTCTTTCCTTCCGACCCCCATCATCCCTCCTTCTTAACTTAACTCTCATGTAATCTGCGTTGCTGTTGTCGTGGATGGCTGGACTCTGGGATTGTACATCATGTCTTTCTCCTTCCTACTGGGCGTCAGCGTTACTGTGGCTGGCGCTCTGTTTGGGGTGGTGTCTACGATACCTTGTTAAATTCATGACTCTTTCTGTAAGGTCTAGAGCTTACTTTCCGGTTTACTTGTCTTACCCCCTTGTCTTACAGATTAGACGCTCATTGTACATCGACATAATCAAAAAGTAAGCTCCTCCAGCCGCCCTTATTAAGTTTGCACACTTAAGACAACTATGGAAGGTCGCCACGGCTGCCACTACTGAAAGGCGCTCCATGAAACACTAGAAAGACCCGTAGAAACTTGAAAGGATTGTCAAACCCAGGATCTAGTTGGTAAGGACGACAAACGGGGTTTCAGAGGAAAGCTGTGGATGTAGAGGTACCAGGTATGTGTCGTGATCATCTCTACCTAATTCGGAGCTGCCTTCAAAACTTCGACTATCCTTCCTAGATTTTACCAAATCTCTATTTCAACTTCCTTGTTGAACCATGGACAACATGCTCTCGATGAAGACCGCACACCGAACATCGCGAACCTCCCTCCGTCTTGTTCCCCTCTGCCCTTCAAGCCACACACTCGTGCCCAAAAATGACGCTCCCTGGAAAAACACCGCCTCTCTGATTCTTTCTGTGCTTCTCTCTTGTTACCTCGCGCTTCCTCTTGTCAATCTATGCTTCTGTCTTGTTTAACCTCGTCTCAATTTGGATTTAAACCCGCACAAAGATGTACAGCTTCAGCTGGAACGACTGTTCTCTTTTTGGATTGGAAARGGCATGCTTTATAARGYRTTGTGGCGGGGCAGATGTAACGTTCAAGTTAACCACGACGATTTCTGGTCNCCCAAGTCGGCGTCCCTACCCTCTAAACCACAACTCTCTCCATGGATTTCATCTACTATAAACACCCTCGATATACTCAGGGAAGGCAAAGATTGCCCACAAAATCGTCTCGTGCTGAGCCACAGGTGAGTGTTATTGCAGAAAATCCAATGCTCCTTTTCCATGCAAATGGCATTATCAGCCCTCTAAACACCGTAATCACTCGAAGAGAAATTATGTGTTTAGAGAGCAATCTCAAGTCCAGGAGAGCTCTGCCATAATGTGGATACAGCGTCGAGTACACTGATGTTGGAGAACTCCACGTTGGATGAAGAAGGAGCAGTGAAACGACTGTATAATAGACACACCCGCAGATTATTCACCCCCACGTAGGCCGCTGAACTTCCTGATGAACTCCAGTGGAGAGCGAAGGATGGTGTTGTTGAACGGACGTTGAGGCTTGGGAGCGGGATTGCAGAGTTTTCTGAATGCTACCAGTTACTGTGCTCTAGTAGTGGTTAGATACTATGGCTCTTTATGTGAAGACCTAGTCCCACTACCCCAGTATTGAATGCCTTTATTCAATGCTAAGCCGCGCAAGCCAGTAGGAGTCACTTTTTAGCACGATAGATGCGTTAATTCAAGCTCTGTGCTTTCTCCACGCTGTGTGACACCTTCTGAGGCTCGATATTCGTCGTTCGAGCTTGATGTACATTAGTCGCAACATTCTTATTGTGGCCTTGACAGGTTGGGCCACTTGAATGAACCACATTAGGCATACATAACGCCCGTGTACAGATGAACTGGTTTCTGTATTGCTGCAGCTGTAGTATCCGTAGAGCCAAGAGGAAAGAACCCCAGTACGGTGTCTTACATTGAGGAGAAAACATGAGAACGAGGCCATTCTCAGAAGGGAATCAGCATGAAATAC
The DNA here is from genome assembly GCA_004354395.1 of Chondrostereum purpureum. Classification (NCBI taxonomy): domain Eukaryota; kingdom Fungi; phylum Basidiomycota; class Agaricomycetes; order Agaricales; family Cyphellaceae; genus Chondrostereum; species Chondrostereum purpureum. Next base: position 6,766 of record LBLO01000962.1, on the reverse strand, counting down.
AAGTAGAACTTCGTGCTTACTGTGTAGAAATCAAGAAGTACAGAGCGCAGAAGATACGACTACATAAACCTTATACAGATTGACAAATTAATCCAATCGGATGACGTTTCATGTAGATTGGGAAATTCAGATATAGACCTAAAACAAAGCTTCTNACAAGTCTTCCACCGGAGGTATATAATCTGGGTCATAGATGATCCATCGACCTTCAGCGCCACGTACAGCCTCAGGCCATAATGGATGGATAGGGCCGGGTTGAAGTGAGGGACGACGGATAGTCATTTACCGCACAAGTATTGGGGGCAATCGGGTATCTTTGATACTCACACTCGCATATGATGTGCAGCGCCTAGGTCTGGTTGAAACTTGAAAGTTGGGTGGAATAAAACGAGTTCATACCGAACAAGTCACAAACATCGCCGCAGTGGGAAGTCTGCCTACCTCGGTAKTAGGTTAATTCYAATGCATGNTCAGSGGATGTCATTCAAAGTAGTCTTCAGGCTCAATGTCGATGCGCAAACAGATGGTGCGTTCAATTATCAGCAATCTTTCATGGAACACTGATAAAAAGTACCGTTGTTTTGCAAAGGTTGGAACCCGGGTCCTACGGCTGAATGGCATTGCGGACGGAATGTGTTTCTTGTCTTCGAACCACCACCATCGACCATTCTGGCTATTTGACACGATCCCTCTGACTACTCGAGGACATTCTCAGTCATCATATTTGCTAATACTGTGAGATCTTTGACGCGTTACCGTGGACTTTGATATGCACCGAATTCCAATGGACGGTTTCTTACAAGTTACTGCGCGACTGACAATGCTGAATCGGATCAGACGTTCTGTAAACCACCGTTTGGGATTGAGAACCTCGACAATGCCGTCTTTCCAAGTAGAGAAGTACGTATGTTACTGTCTTGTCGAAACACATTCTCAGGAGTCGTGATGCAAGCCGAAGATACCTTTACGCCTACTGGACAGATTGTGTGCNNTTTCAGTNCTCTATGTNNNTNTCTCCATTCAAAGAGCAGAGTCGTCAGCATATATGCCTCRGTCATCATRGTGCCGTGTTTCGCACCGGATACCTGAGGCAGCTTCGGTACCTAAACCTCTCGCAGGATGCTAACAGATGCTAACAAGGAATTCACACCAGGCCAGGGGCTCCAGGGNTAGATACACTATGATTTACGGGATCTACTCCATCGAGGTAGTATACTCGTCCACGGCATCCTGGGTCAGCGCGAAATGTACTCATTTGACTCCGGGACGAGATGCGAGAGTCGTGAGAGTGAGTTTGTCGAAAGCTTACCCCAGCTGGGTTGTAGAAATGCTATAAGAGCTGGAAAGGTCTCACAGTGAAATCCCCAGCTCTCTCATCTGAGTTTCTTACGGTTCCATGTCTTTCTCTCGCTCCCTGCTTTCGTTCGTCACGCTTGCTCTGTTCTCACAGAGGGCACTTGCTGCCATTGGACCYGTCGGTGATTTGGTGTTGACCAACGCCGTCGTGAGTCCGGATGGCTTTGAGCGGTCTGCTGCACTCGCCAGCAGTGGTGTCACTGGCGAATTGATTGTTGCGAACAAGGTGGGTTTCTCTCACTTGCAGCGACGTCTCATCGTTCTTACTTGGCGCTCATAGAACGACAACATCCAAATTAATGTTATTAACCAACTGTCGGACAACACCATGCTCATCGACACATCCATTGTGAGTTCCATTACGCTCACATTTCTACGGCTTGCTAATCGAGTTANTTTTCTCCTCTAGCATTGGCACGGTTTCTTCCAGGCAGGGACCAACTGGGCTGATGGGTAACTCTTTCTTCCCTCTCCGTCGAGTTGTGGTCTCATCCAGTGCTTCCTTAGTCCGGCGTTTGTGAACCAGTGCCCCATTGTCGCGGGGGATTCGTTCCTGTACAGTTTCTTCGCTGCCGATCAAGCTGGCACGTTCTGGTACCACAGTCATTTGTGTAAGTGTTGAGTTAGTGGCAGACGTGCGTTGCTCAAAGTGCTACAGCTACCCAATACTGCGATGGTGTTCGAGGCGCCCTGGTCGTGTATGACCCCGAGGATCCTCATGCGTCGCTCTACGATGTCGACGATGGTTAGCTTCTACCGAATTTTCTGCCCATGCGTTTCTTTACTGACTCGTCTCCCCAGAGAGCACGGTCTGGACACTGGCGGATTGGTATCACGACCCCGCGCCAACACTGGTGATTCCGTGAGTCCATTTCGCGTGATTATGGTTAYGACTGTAGCACTAACAACTATGTCAGTACTCCCAACGCGAACTTGTTTAATGGTCTTGGGAGGGATGCCTCTTCTGGCCTGGCTACCGACCTCGGTGTTGCCACTGTCACGCAGGGACAACGGTACCGCATCCGTCTGGTCAACATTGGCTGCGACCCGAACTATGTGTTCTCCATCGACAACCACACGATGACGATCATCGAGGTCGACAGCATCAGCACGAGCCGTTGGAGGTCGACTCTCTTCAAATTTACGCCGGCCAGCGCTACTCGTTTGTCTTGAATGCTAACCAGGCCGTTGAGAATTACTGGATTCGGTTCAACCCGTCGATTGGTGACCAGGGCCAGGACGGTGGTATCAACTCTGGGATTCTTCGGTATGTCGGCGCAGAGGAAGTCGAACCAGTGACGCCTGCTGTCGATGCGGTGATCCCGTTGAACGAAGGCGATCTCAAGGTGCGTTATCCGCTGCACTACCTAGATAATAACTCACCACGCAACAATACAGCCCCTTTCGTCTTTGGGCTTCACTGTCGTGAGTTCTACGCCCGCGTTCACATTTCATTCGTACTGATTCTCCCCAAAGCCTGGAACTGCTGAAGTCGGTGGTGCAGATATCAACATCAACCTTGACGTACAATTCGTAAGTAGACGTTGTCGTCCTATCCAGCCTTCCTTTCTCATTGTGTCACAGGCTGGAACCGGATTCGAGGTCAACGGAGCTGCCTGGACTTCGCCTACCGTCCCTGTCTTGCTTCAAGTACTGAGTGGTGCACAAGCTGCTGGCAACCTCCTTCCCGGAGATTCGATCTTCGAACTTGAAGCTAACAAGAGCGTGGAGGTTAGCATTCCTGGAGGCGCTGTTGGCGGAGGTCATCCCATCCATTTGCACGGCGTACGTGTTGCATACCNATTGTTGCCGACCCGTTCTCATCCTTCCCTTTCATTCATAGCACGCCTTTGATGTCGTTCGTGTTGCTGGTAGCGATACCTACAACTACGTTGACCCTGTCCGTCGCGATGGTATGTCGCTCTTTTGATTACGCATTCCCGAGCAACTACTCATTCTCTCTCCCTTTCCTACTAGTCGTCAACATTGGAGTAGCTGGAGACAACGTCACCATCCGTTTCTTCACCGACAACCCGGGACCGTGGTTCCTCCACTGCCACATCGACTGGCATTTGGAGCTCGGATTCGCCGTTACTTTTGCAGAGCGCACGGATGAATGGGCTGCTTCTAACCCTACCCCTGGTGTGTTGCATCCGCTTTCGACACGTTTTCCATTGCTGACTTATTCGGTCATCCAGCTGCCTGGGACAACCTTTGCCCGCTGTACGACGTCGGAGGAACCAGCTCGGAGTAGACGCGTCAATCATTCATTAGATACACACGGACAAATCATTGGGGAACATATTTATTTACCTAGAGTTCATTATGCAGTGTACCTCATATTTCTGTCCTCGCAATCTTTCCAAACAATCATTATGTTGGAGGCTCGCTCTCTCAATTATCCAGAGCATGGTGGTGGGTTGACGATAAGTCATTGGGAAAACAAAGGGCAGCAATCGCACGATAGCTCTTGGCTTGAGCGCGCACATCCTAGTCCCTTGTCCATCCCCATCTTAAGCAAGTCGAGGCCTTGAGCTCCACGGATATAATCCGTCTGAATTTAGTTCTTGTAGTATGTTTTCGCGGTATGGGGAACCCAGAAGATAATATAGCAAATGAACAGGAACCATGGTATTCCGTCCCCCCAAGATGACACAAACTTGAACACCAACTACTGTACGAGGATACTCCTCCTACACATATTATTCTGCACAGTCGAACACCGAACTGGGTTACTCAGTTCGCAGGGTTCTCGCAATGGATACGGATCCAAATCATGACTATGAGATGGGAGAAATTATGTTGTACAGAAATTTCAGAATGACATGATTTCCAGATACAATGTGATAACCAAGTTAGACCTTCACCTCCATCCCTCCCCACTCCAACACACGNAGGCCGTCGTCGCCCTTAGATACTGCAGCAGCATCCAAGACGCCGACAATATCTGCCCAATCGAACTCTGAACCTCCCGGGCCAGCCCAGCCGTCGATGGACTCTTTGGGAACGCCCATGAAAAGCATAAACACCCTCGTAACGAGAGCAGGAGCCGGGGACACTGACATCGGAGCTGCGGCTTCGTACTCTTCCTGAGGGAGGAAGCGCAGGGCAATGCAAGTGTGCTTCAAGAGCGACGGAAGCCAATACCTGAAAGTAAGATGAGGTCAACGACTTGGCCGAAGTGGGTGCAGAAGGTTATTTATACGTACGTGATGAATGACGTTCTAGCTTCGACGTGGAGTCCAAGCTGCGAGAGTGCGTTGTCGAGATACTTCGGAACCTCCTTGATAGCCACAAGGACACTGTTGGAGGGGTTCACATCGGGTGCTGCGGGGTTGAACGCAGGCGTCGAAAGTAGGGGCGACGAAGGGGGAGTATCGAGATCGCCAATGGTGGGGTTAGACCTGCATATGAAATGAGCAGCTGTTCCTAGAAAGAAGAGAAACGACGTRCAGAGCCTCCCAGTAGAGATAAGATACATCTGTTYCCGTCTCCTKACACCTAAGGTTCCCATCAGGATGGACGTGGACGTTCCACATGATGCYGTCGCCTTTGGAAGTCATASATGGTGAAGGGTAGATGGCGGAGAATGACCACTGCGGAGAGAGCGATAGCGAGACTGAGGCGTCTACAGGGCTCGGGGTGAAGAGATAGATGACAGGTTTTCCTCCTCGCAGCCGCAGAACTAGATGAAGTGTACTCTCATTCAGGATGTTATAGTCCGATAATCTCCTTCCATCTTCCAGCTGCTTTCCGGCAAAGATGATCCTCTGTTCATCTATAGGAGTCCCTATGACATTCAGTATCTTGATCTTCAANCCTTCGATTGTCTCTGTCCTGGAGACGTAGATGGGGAAGGTATCGCGCTCGAGTGTCATGACGAAGATTAGCATTTCGGAATCGGAAGCTTCCTGGACATTCACGACTTTGATATGACTCCGGAGAACTGGCCATGCTGTGGGATCGATTTCCAGAGGTGCATCGCCAAACGACGGAAGTTTGGTGGTCAAAAGGAGCCTACGCTGTCTTGCATCTGAAATTCTAAGCAGTCGTACAATCACTTGCACTAACTCCTACGGTCGCCGATTGGCAACGTGTCGACAGAAAGRWAATRAAARGCGCACCTCATATCTTGCAGGCTTGGCAGTGATATAGCTACGTCCTGAGTAGTTTACTTGAACAATATCTGGGGAAGAATCTCTGGTGTCCGCAGGGGAGATATGCTGCGATGACCTTCTGCGGGGCATCTTTGTAGGATGTGGTTGGGTACGGAGGCTCTGGGCGCCTAAAACCAGGGAGAGATTCGTGCTTCTTGGAACTTTCGCAGGGCAACGTGACTATGTAGTCTGACCGTAGAGCCAATGCACTGCATCGAACAACGCGAGGCAAGAAAAGCTCTGGCTGGATGAATGAGTTTATGAAGACGATGGTAGTACATAGTCAGATTGGGTTGGGACTCGGGGCGTTCACGATATCATCATGTTGCGCGAGGCGTCACCGTGGCGTTTCTCTCAAATTACATCCAGGGAGCTCCAGTATCTTCTTGAACGAAGCTCGAATGTTCAGATATTTAGCTACTCAAATAAATTTATCCCCGGATGCNAAAATNAAATAAATAAATACGATGCTTGCTACAGTTGGACACTAAACGACAGGGTGGCAGAATGTGACTTCAACTCCTTTCCGTTCTTTTCTTTCATTAAATTGACGGTCCTTATACCTGATACTCGTTATAGTGGTAGTGCGAATACACTATTGCCATTGTGTATCTTCCATCGCCGAAGAACTTCCTAGCTGAAAAACCTTCAATATATTTCCTTCAGCGCTTTTCGTGTCTTCTATCTAAGCATAAAACACCATATAGTGGGGATACCAAGCCTTCGGAATATTGTCTCAGAAATCTTATGCATACAATTTTTACATCCCTCTTAGTGTATGTACATGATGAGAGAGAGATCAAATGGTACGTTACAAGGCTCTCTAAGCTCTCCTTCAACACCTCTGGTCTGTTTTCCGAATCTGTGGCGTGGGCGATAACGAGGGCAACAACTTCTTGAACGTAATTCACCGAACTTCTGCCACGATTTCCTTGTCGGTTTTGTATGACTGGAGACTATTGTGTCTGCTCTGCGCGTCTATGATGATTCCATCAGTACAGAGAAATAAACATTTGTGGGGCTTGAGTTCGAGTACTTGGGCAGAGGATGATCCAATTCTCGGGAATTCCATATCGTCAATTTACGAGGAAATAAACAGTGGTTGGAAGCTAGATGGTGGTAGCTGTTGGTCAAGAAGAAAGAGTCGCTGTTTACACGAGAGAGATATCCTCGAGGAGAAATTATCGTTGGGAGCGGTCTACCGCCGCAATGGACGCTGATGGTGAGCTCTTGAGCGCCAAAAGTCGAGTTCA
>LBLO01000960.1:0-13508 GCA_004354395.1 Chondrostereum purpureum | reverse complement strand
TAGGTACGACGGTCAATGCTAAGGAGCATTGACTCGTGTACGCTAGGTGTTACCGGTACGTGTTACGTAATCTACCTAGTCTACCTACGAGTAGTGTGTAGATTGTACTCTAACAGGATGTAGTGGTTGCGATGAAAGATGCTCTGGAAGGTACGTCACTCACTACCGTATCTCCGTTTGTCTCCCCTGAACCCTTGACACAGCAAGTTGGGATGTATGGTCAAATGCTGGTATTCTGCATTGCGATATCAGTGTGGACAGCATCTTGTTGAGACCCAACGCCGGAAGTATGTTGATAGACTGGGATCTCGCCAAAAGGTATCCTAAAGCAACAGGTACCATAGAACGAACGGAAAGAGTAAGATTACTGCTGAAAAAGTTTCTCTCACGAGCTGATGTTCATGGTCATCTAGGGCACTTGGCTATTTCAGTCAGCCAGACTTCTCCATGACCGAACGGCGAACCTAGAGCTGGCCGATGACCAAGAGTCATCCCTCCATGTTCTCAATTGGGTGATTTTGCGGTTTACGAAGCGTGGACTCACTCCCTCCCAACGTGAAGGAAAACTCCATCTCTATTTTGATGCGGCCTTTGGCGTTGACCGTGTTCCATCGCCTTATACAGAGACCAGTCTTCGGGTCCCAGATGGCCCTCTGGAGCGTCTTCGCCGAGATCGAAGTGAAATCTTGGGTGTTCGCTATCAAGACCCACCCAACAAAAAAGATCTGGAGAAGGTCGAGGGGTTGAGGTCAAAGTTGGAAACTACACGTCTGAAGAGTCTCGCCAACGAATTGCAAGAGACTGTGGATGAAGGAACTGAAGGAGGCTCTCCGTGGCTTATCGAAGGCTCTGCGTCATCAATTGGCCCCTCGCTCGGTTTGTACACAGGAGCAGCGAAGGGAACAACTGAAGCCTTCAGAATGGATGATCCAAAGGTTTTCTGATGCTCTGGCGGAGCTAGATTGGCCGCCGCAGCCTCGTCATGTCAATGAACATTTTCCCTACAATGAACAGGAACCTCGTCGGCATAAACCACAGGACGATAGCTGAGGGATCCCCCACGATCATCAGAAGAGACAGCGTGGTAAATACTTTTCAGAGATTGATGAGTACAACGAGGTCCGTCTCCCGCATCGAGGAGCCCCCAGCGTAGAGACTGCTTCGGGTGAGTTCGAGCTCATAGAGATCATAAAAGCATCAGGGATCAATAGAAGGTAATGTAGCCGACCCCGGTCTACGTAGCCCCCGTAGCTGAGCGTAGCTGCGGCACCGTTTTTTCCAATCACTTTGGGGTCTAAAATTAAGCATTGCTACTGCAAGAGAAATTTCGGATTCAGAGACAGCAAACTAATGTTAATATTTAATCTTTGAGAACCTGAATTGGCCATTTTGGTGAGGTAGATTTATGTTAGAGTGAGGCGGTCGTGAGTATGTAGAGCTACGTAGAGCTACRTAGCTCTATATAGACCGGGGGTAGTCTACCAGGGGTATCCGGGTTACTGCTGATATGGAGCCGTACATACCATTTTAGGCGATTCCTGATGAAGATAAACTTGGAACCCTTTTCTTATCCCTGTTGGTTTGTTAACCTAGACTTCATTTGTGCTATTCCTTATTTACCTGTACTCCCTCACTCTCTGATTTATGACCTACACTTTGATAGATATTTGTTAATCATCTTGGAAAATGTTCCCTGACTGAGGACCGACGAAAGATCGTACAGTTCTGCATCCTGTAATGGAGGGTTGTGAGGTAAATATGAGTGCAAAGATAACTGCTATTCAAGTATAAATTGTAAAAATAAAAAAGGCAAGCAGGAGGTGTGTGTAGCATAGGGAGCAAATCCTGTCGTCAACGTGTTAGTTGGAAGTTGAGAGCAAGCCACAACCCACACTTCGGGCCGTCCCCGACAATAATGTGGCGCCGCGCATCTTCGACTCAACATTGATCTCTCAAGGCCTCACTGAAAACGCACAGAGCRTGCCATACAAGCCCCAAACAGCTCATTCTCCAAGCTAATCCAAATGAAAATTATGTCCGCATTTGGCCAACAGTCCATTGTCACCTCCCTTTGAATGGCCCACTGGGACATTTTGTCTGACGATCCGATTGTCTATTCATGGTCCTTTTAGTCCAACAATTGACCGATCCAAGGACCGATGTCTTTTATTTATGGATCCAAATGCCACCAGGCCAAACACAGAGCCCTTTGACTACACTTCCAATAAGGTATAAAAGGGTCTTTATCAGGGGTCGAAGCTCTTTCCTCATTCTATAACCCCTCATGTCCAGACTAGCTGAACTTCGAAAGAAAGTTGGTGCGTGTATTAAATGCTGTTTTTCATGAAGTCCATGCTTACTGTACATACTATGCGCCAGGAAATAACCGTGATACCGGAAACCTCTTTTACGGGTATCTTCCACCAGAAGATAGAGGTAAGCCTCGGAATAATACTGGGTATAAATAATAACATTACGTTCCTAAACGTTGATAGGTCCACCGAAAGGCTACAAAAGCGCTGGCGAGTATCTTTTTCAAGAAGTAGACCCTGACAAGGACTTCGACGATGATTCCCTACTCTATACCACGCAACCTCCCCAAGAACTGGATGCCACTCTGGAAAGCGAACCGGACAACTTCGCCGAGTGCTTAATGACTGGGAAGGCTAAGCGCGCCATAGTCTCTCAAGAAGGATATCCGCAACCTATAACTCACCCCTCTCGAGTATGCTATGAGATCAAACCATCACCCACCGGGGGCATAGGGATGTTTGCCACCGAGGACATCAAGGCAGGAGAGCTTATCCTCGCAGAGAGACCTTTGCTGGTGACCCCCTACCGGGGTACGACGCGGGTCAATATTGATCCAGAATGGACTGCTCTCCAGCTTCAGCAGGCCACCCTTTACGAAATGGAATTGCGGCTCAAGCCCCTTATAGATCGCATGTTTCCCGAGAATCGGGCAGCGTTTATGAGCCTTCACAATAGCCACGAAGATGATGGAAGCGGTCCCCTCGAGGGACGAGTGAGGACAAATGCGTTCGCTTTGAGGGGTGAGTATTGAACACTGTTTTACTGTGTTTCGCTGATGATCGGGCCCGTAGTAAATGCCAAATGCACGGTCGGCGGTGTGTTCGACAAGCTCTCTCGCATCAACTATAGGTCAGTAGATCACAATACCATTGAATATTCAAAGCTCACAGTAGACTTTTAGCTGTCGCACAAATACTAAAGTTCGCTTCACGCCCATTTCCATGTCTATGGAGCTTCGTGCTACTCGCGCGATCCTCAAGGGCGAAGAACTCATGACTGACTATGTTGGGTGTGCTTTCAGTAGCACGGAGACGCGACAGCGGGCTCTGGAGCCGTACGGATTCCAGTGTACTTGCAGATCGTGCAAAACTCCTGTTGCAACGGATTCTGTCAGAGCTCGCCTCTCTCTGCTGCGACTGGACCGTGCATGGCTCTACCAAGACTGGCTTGCGGGAAAAATCAAGACGCCTGCAATAGTTGCTGAAGTGAAGATGACGGTTGAAGCAATTGAAAATGAGGGTCTGCACGAGGAAAGAATCTACATGACAGAGTCAAGGCTCATGCTAGATGTCTATATCGCCCTTGGAAACGAGAAGAAGGTAATAGAGTATGGTGAGAAGGTCGGACGGTGGGCAATGATGACCTACGGCGGGGAAGAGGCAGATGTCTGTCATCTCTGGGACCCCAAATACCATCAGAAGAGTGCACAGTGGAGAATCAAGTATAAGACTTAGTTTTAGAGTCGTGGATTGTTCAAGTGCTACCTTGCTCGAGACATCAGTCCCTTGATACAACACCATATCATATTTACCTACTTACATAGTGCATTTTACACAAATAACGGAAAAGAGAAGCGTAGATTCATCTGCGCCAATGAGTCTTATACCACTTATTGGCCGCCGTAGTGACTGACTTTCGTTTGCTCACCGAATAACCCTTGGTCGGTCTTGTCAGGACTGCGAGTTGGAATGGCATCGGGCTGGGACCAAAGTTGTTAGAGAAAGAACCCAGAGGAGTGTACGTTGGCACACGAATAAGTGCGGCCAACGTCCATCTATGAGGAGGAATTTTTTGATGAACGGAAGCAGGCGTCGTTCCCGCATTAGTATTAGTAAGCACTCGTTCGAGCCTTCGAGGACGTGATTGCAACATCCAGTCCAGTCAACAACTCCCTCTCCCTCTGACTCTGTTTCACATTCCCACTTTCAAAATCGGACGAACACTGAAGTCTTGACGGTCGAGCGKACTTCTCTCTCTTTTTTTTGTGGGTCCAGAATAAAGCCAAATACAGAAGGTGAGAGGCCATCTATGGGCAGCGAGGAGGGCGTCCGTGATCACAAGCGAGGTGATGGCATTTAATTGGCAAAGACAGAGAGCGGACCGCGACATAGCCACCGTCACCTCTCTACCACACGCGACCACCACCACACGACGCCGGCTCAGGGAAGACAGACGCACGAAGGGAGGGGGTTAGGGGTTTCGGGATGGACAGTGGAAGGAAATGCATCACCAGATGCGCCGCTTTGTGGATAAACTCCGACCTCGACCACGACCACCACTGCTACGGGAACTTATACAAGAGGGCACACAAGAACAGTTAATCTTATTATCTGGGACATCTCTTACTATTTCCTGGCCTACTTTAACCTCACACTAATCTATCATTGTGATTTCGTTCCCTCGTAAGCCCTGAATCGTCTCTTGCCAAATCTACTGTAGCGTGCCCTTTAAATTCTTCATGGTTTGTAAAACTTTGACACATTCTCAATGACTGTGGATTTCTCGAAAGCCTTCTGATGACCGACACAACTTGTCGGACTCCCCATACTGACCACCACATCAATACAGAAAACAAAACTTTGCCATAAATTCATAAAGTAACTCAGAACGGTCAAGCTCTCGTTTCATCAGAAGAAGCCTGCACAGCCAGAATACGCCTTTCATCCTCGAGGTCTTCCATCACCTTTCCTTCYCCCATCTTGAACTTTCTTCTTCTTGAGCTATGGGATCCATAAAACGCCTGATACTCGGCCGAACATCAGTAGAGATTAGGTATGGAGTGGATCGCACCTGCAAAGTTGATGGACTAACAGAAATCCAGAGCCCCTGGTCGAATCGATCAGAGGTCATCTAACGTCGACAGTCCAACCCGAAGTCNAAAAAAAGAAGATGTANGGTCGAAGAACCACGATAATGACGAATCAAAGACCGGGATGATTTTGAACATCGCGAGCGAAGTTCTACGGACGGCTAGTGCGGTCTCTGCTGGACTTCCTCCACTCAAGATTGCCGTCGACGTCGCCCTTCAGATTGTGATAAAATCTCAGGTATTTAGACCACTCTTACGTTGCTTTCGTCGTCTCGCGCTGAATACGTTCTGCACTTGAAGCAGTACACCTCTGACAAAGCGGCTTGGAAAGCGTTCGGGCTTCATGTTCAGGATCTCATTGCAGCTCTGGTAGCAAAGATATCTGAAGCTACGGTTCCTGATGGGTCGTTGAAGGAATGCCTTCTAAATCTCGGAAAGTACGCCCAAAGATCTCATTTATGAACTGATTGTAGTCTGACTATTGCTTGCCATAGATCTCTCGTAGAAATAGAGACACAGATGAATGGCTACAAACCTTTTTCTGCGAAAAGGAGACTCGAAAAAGCCTTGAATTACGCCATAACACCGCCTATAATCGATGAGTTGAAATCCCAGCTTGACGATGCACTCAAGATATTCCAGGTATGATATACTTCGTTAGCCACGACCTGATTATTGACAAGAATTACAGACAAAGATGTGCATTTGGGTTTCCGGAAACTGTCAAGAGATTCTGTCTCGTCTTGGTGAGGAAGACATCCCTGGTCTTCTACATCGAGTAAAGGACAAGATGACCGCAGACATCAGTAAGATAGAGGGACCTGGCTCTGTGTCTGTTACCTGCTCACATATCTCCTCTAGTTCACGCTATTGACCTCTCTGCTCTCAAGTACACGGCGGGTGCAGCTTACAACGCCGCTGCGGGATGCTTAGAAGGAACGAGGGTGCAGCTGCTCGATGGTATCACAACTCAACTCCGAAATCCGGAGAATAATAACCATCTTGTCTGTCTTTCTGGGGTCATGGGAAGTGGTAAATCTTGCGTTGCCCATACGATCGCGAAGAAATGTGCAGATGAAGGAACGTTGGCGTCTTCTTTTATTTTCAGCAGGAGCGCATGTCGGATCGACGCTCGTGCCTTTGTTTCCTCCTTGGCTCGTGACCTAGCTAGTCGCAGCATCAAATTTGCTGAGAAAGTTGCGGTGGCGCTGCAGAATGACCCCGCCTTACCTGTGGCACATTCGGTCGAATATATGTTCACCAAGCTGATTATCGAACCAATGGACGGCTTAGAGTGTGGTCCATACCCACTAGTTGCGGTACTCGATGCATTAGATGAAGTTTCAGAGAATGTCAACGCTCTCCTTTCTGTCCTTCAGCATTCAATTCATCTTATCCCATCTCAGAAACTGAGGTTCTTTGCAACTTTCCGTCCCGAGCCCCCATTCTCAAAGCTTCTCACTCCATTCACTGGTTTTCAATGCTCTATTGAAATCGGAAACATGGAGAACCGGTCAGACTTGATTGCATTCTGCCGTCAGCAAGTGAATCTGATTGCGGGAGACCGGCCAGACTTTTTGCAACATAGTAGTTGGGCAGAGTATCTTGCCACGGAGTTAGCTAGGAAGGCTGAAGGATTGTTTATATGGGCGGCTACAGTCTGTCGATATGTTGCTGATCCAAAAGTCGACTCCCCTCGCGACAAGTTCGACGCTATCTTGTCTGAATCTTCCTCCAATGTTCCGATAGCCAAGATTAACCGTCTCTACGATTTTATTTTCTCCTGCCTCGATGAGAAGGATCGTAAACTCATCAAAGACTATCAATCAGTCATGAGTGCCATCGTTTCTTGGGCACCTGGCTATAGCAGTACGCCGCTTTCGTCACAGATTCTTCAAAACCTGTTAACGTCCTCCGACTTTGGAGACACACGAGTAAATCAGATCCTTTCCTTATTCTCCTCTGTTCTTACTGGGTGGCAAAGCTCAAATGAAGAAATTCGGATTCTTCACCGATCTTTCAGGGACTATCTCCTAGAGTATGCTCCAGTACCATGGAGGATAGAGTCGCCACACAGTAGCCTCTGTGTGGGGTCTTTGCGGGTCGTGTCGCAATATCTCACGGATAGCTTCGCGGAAGGTCTATGGTTCGATGAGACCCCAGATTCCGACAGTATACCCGATGTCAAGTATGGGTGGAACGGCTGGGTAACACACCTGCGGGACCGCGAAACCCCGGAGCTGGTTGTGGAACTTGAGTCGTGGCTATCCCGTAACTTCATACTTTGGTTCAGGAAACAAGATGATGTCTATGAGACATGTAGTCAATATATTACCTTCCTTCGACGGTGGATTAATGTAGGCCAAGTTCTTCGTTCAATAAGCATCATATATACTCAAACCTGTGGTGAGTAGGAACAGTCTCCAGAAACGCAGGAAGTGTTGGGGCCTCTTATTTCGCCGCCAGAGTTGGTCCGAAAGCTGTGGAAGCTGGGGACTCAGGAAGTCATCGTACGCGCTTATCCTATCTACTATCGAACCTCAAGCCTTGCTTCAAATGAAACTAATTCCACTCTGGAATCTCCATTAACATCCAAATTTTTGGCGGGAGCGTCTTGGGATCACCGCCAATCGTGCATCGAAGGGACTAGGAGACCCTTGGTCACCAAGATTATGAGCTTGATCCGGAGTCCAGGATCCTCTCATATTTGTCTGACTGGTGTGATGGGTAGTGGAAAGACAGCGGTTGCACACACAGTAGCAGAGAGATCTGTCTTCGAGGATCTCCTCTTATCTTCCTTTTTCTTTGACAGATGTGTTTGTCGTACCAATGCCCGATCGTTCATTATCAACCTAGCTTACGATCTTTCCGCTCGATCCACGCAGTTTACAAGTATCGTCAATTCAATTCTCCAGTTGAACCCTTCTCTACTCGAATCGACAACGCACATCCCAACACTTTTCCGAATGCTTATTGCCGACCCAATTCTAGTTATCGATGATGCGCCACAGGGAATGATCATCGTCCTTGACGGTCTTCATGAAATTGAGGATGGAAAAGAAGAGCTGGTTTCGGCTTTCACTCAGCAGCTTCCCCGAATTCCATGGCAGAAAATGCGATTCTTCTTCACAATTCGCTCCGGAGATCACACCTCACTACCCCTTATGAAACTATGCTCACATTTCCATGAGATTGACCTTGACAGTACACAGAATATCTCAGACATTGAGATATTCTCACGCTCTGTGCTTTCAAGACGCCGCTCGTATTACAGAGAAGTTGTCTTTGGAAAACAGCCCCTTGATCGCGCCGTCGAACAGGTCGTGCGTGCGAGCCATGGACTATTTCTATGGGCCGCTGCATTCTTTCAATGCAAATGTCGCAGTTTCAGCAGAGCAGAAGTGTAAGAGTGGATCGGAAAGCTCAGTTCAACGGAGAGAGAGTCTCATCCTCCTTTACCCAGGGACTCTTCCGTTGAAATGAACCAACTGTTTTCCGAGCTAATTACCCTATTCGAACCGGGCACCTCTATAACAACCCAGCTTATTCTTACAGCCGCGATCTCATCCGAAAAATGGCTAACTAGGAGGGATTTCTGCATGATCTTTGGGGACTTTGGGTATGAGACGTCAGGCCCAGACGGTTGTGCATTTCTTCGAAGAGTAAACGGGGATCCCGACTCTAATCCTAAACATGACGTCAACTCCCCCGTTCGACCCTTCCACTCTTCACTTCTTGACTGGGTTAACTGCGGTGCTTCAGCTAGCGTTGGGATTAGAAGGATTAACCTGGAGTAATCATAGAAATTTTACACTATATCAACTAGAGCACCCAAACAAAGATACCCTCAGTAAACGTAAAGAAAGTGGCCATTCACGAAGAACAGACAATTGAACATCTTGGATATTCTCGTCAAAAAACCTCTCGAAAAGGTTAGACTATAGAAAGGCTGAGTATTTTCTATATGGTGGCTCCCGGAAATCCACCAGACCGCAATCCTTGGCCCAGCAGTTCTATGTTGACGTTCCCTCCACCATCCGTGCAACGTTCGAGTGCTTACCATCCCCGTTTCTGGATTGGGTTTGGCTACGAGCTCACAAGGGCGCAGTGTGAATCGTAGAAGACAGAAGGATCTGACGGCTTGTGTCATGTCTCAAGGGAATGGGAAATGCTAGACGAGATGTATCTAAACGGAACAATGGCCAGTTTTAGTTTGTGAGCGATGGACGGCGACTACGCTTATGCATGCAACATTACCAATCTTCCATCCTCTGAGTTTTATTGTTAATAAAGTCCACCTACCAAGTTATAAAATAGAATAAAAAATGAGCATCCCCATTTCTTGATCATCTTCACTCCCAGGAGACTCGCTAAAGTGCCCCGCCACAATCTTTGCTGCAAAATGTTACGTAATCCATCCCAACTTGATGAACGCGTCCATCTTCAACTTGGGTCTTTTTCCGTTCAAGCAACACACTCGAGCTCTTGCCACTGACTCGAGACCATCCAAAGCAAACACACTGGACGACATCATTTCCCAGTGAGCCACAATACCTTTCCTTACTTTCGTTGACCTTACAACATTCCCTAGTGATGCAAAGCGCTATAATACGCCGACTCAAGCTTGCCATTTATTGGATTCTTACGCATCCCTCTACGTTTACCAATGCCCGCTTCTTCCGTGTTGGAACTCCGTTGGGTATGAAGCATACCCCACGTCGGGCTACTATCGACGCCCATGCTCTGCTTTACCTTAATTCTTCAGAACCTGAGCTTTCAATCCCTCACCTGTTAGACTCTTTCCACCCGAGAAATGACACTTACACAGTCATGCCTCGTCTTGAAGGCTCCTCTTTTTTGATAAGCTACATGGAAATCGAGTGACGAATGAAGACCTCCAGCGAAATATTGAACATATCACGCCGCCTATGGTATCTTAAACAACCTCGGAGTGACCTTAGTCGTATCGTTCTCACAGTCAGTGGACATGGGCTGCAAGATCTCGNAAGGCGGCGCATGCACCCTTGGGATGGCGACCATAATCATATGGACCATACCAAGACCGTTCTATGAGGTATGCTTACCGGGTAACCTGCGACCGTCTTCGAGACCAGTGTCCCTAGGGTCTTCAGGTTACCACCGTGCAGCATTTATCTCAAGTTGAAACTGGGTATTTATTCTGTTACTTTTTAATGGTTGTAATATGTCTACTAAACTTACGATTGTGAAGATTCATACTGTTGCCGCCACACCGGGTGCGCGGGCCGCCAACCCCCGATCGAAATTTTGCGTGACTCATTGGATCTTTCATCCTTCTTGATCTTTAACTACAATTAAGTCCATCGTCAAGGTTGGTGTCACTCTCATCGTTCAAGGATATTCACTAATACAAGCCAAATCTAGAATGCTTGTTCTCGAGGGTTCATCGGCTATTTCTTCGACCAAGCGGGATGAGTTGCTCAAAAGCATCCAACAAGAATGCCCTACAATTTCTTCAGTCGATGCTATATGGCTACATCTCGTGAAATGCAAATCAGTAGAAAGAGAGACAGAGATTTCCGACGCTAACTCTCCTTTCCGACAAGCTTTGGACCGCCTCCTTGCTTATGGCGACGACATTTCTTTACCAGGAACAATGACCAGCCTGAGCAATGCTAGCAATGTTCTTTACGTGATTCCTCGACTTGGATCCATCTCACCTTGGTCGAGTAAAGCTACGGATATTGCTGCACTATGCACCCTTGGAGGTCATATCGAACGGTTAGAAAGAGGAATTGCCTATGTCCTTACTGGCGACGTCGACGTCTCTGCCGTCTCCTCTCTCATTCACGATCGTATGACCCAATCTGTCCATCAATATATCCCTTCCGAAGATTCCATCTTCTCCCACAAAAGCCCCAAACCTCTTCGCATAGTCGATATTCTTTCGTCCGAAGGACATCATTACAAGGAAACGTTCGTGAAGGCGAATTTTGAGCTTGGACTGGCGTTGTCGATAGACGAGATTGACTACCTCGTCGCGGCGTATGCTTCTGGGCCATCTGCGATGAACAGGAATCCCACCGATGCTGAACTGTTCATGTTCGCGCAAGTGAACTCAGAGCATTGTAGGCACAAGATTTTCAACGCTTCCTGGACCATCGACGGCGTTGCGCAGGACTTTTCTCTCTTCCAGATGATTCGTAACACCGAGCAAGTCACTAGTATGGGGACTATCTCTGCATACTCCGATAATGCAGCTGTACTTGAGGGGAACTCTGCTCCCCGTTTCAGCGTTCGTCAAGAGGGTGGGATGTTCTATGCATCCAACATGGAAGAAATGCCGATTCTTATTAAGGTAGAGACTCATAATCATCCCACTGCCGTATCCCCGTATCCTGGTGCAGCTACTGGCTCTGGTGGAGAGATTCGCGACGAAGGTGCTGTTGGAAGAGGATCGAAATCCAAAGCTGGACTAGCCGGTTTCACCACCTCCGATCTCCTCATCCCCGGCTACGTCCAGCCTTGGGAAGAGGACGTCGGAAAGCCTTCGCACATAGCCAGCGCGTTGGATATCATGCTCGAAGCACCTCTCGGCGCTAGCGCTTTCAACAACGAATTCGGCCGTCTAGCGTTGACTGGCTACTTCAGAACGTTTTCGGAGAAAGTCGAAGGGGAGTGGAAGGGGTATCATAGACCCATAATGATAGCTGGAGGATAAGGAAACGTGCGACCTCAATTCGCGAAGAAAACACCTATCACATCTGGAGCGAATATTGTCGGTCTCGGTGGTCCTGGGTTGGGTGGAGGGGTGGTGAGTAGTCAGGTTTCTGGGGCGAGTTCGGCCGAGTTGGACTTTGCGAGTGTGCAGAGGGATAACGCGGAGATGCAGAGGAGGTGCCAGCAGGTTATCGATGCTTGTGTGTCAGTAGAGACTGGGAATCGACTCCTTTCGATACATCCCTGACCCCATATCTCCCATCATCCCCGTTGACTTCTCTCTCTGAGAAACTGACTCTTTCTGCCAACCGTGTCCTCCGTCGCATCTAAATCCTTCCTCATCACTATCGGTGACCGCAGTATCACTGGACTCGTTACTAGGTGGGTCTTTACCAAGTCCCCATCGCAGACGTCACTGTAACCCGCACTTCATTCGGATTCGACGATGGAGAAGCTATGGCTATGGGTGAACGCACACCATTAGCTATCATCAACACCGCAGCATCAGCAAAAACCGCCATCGCCGAATCGCTCACCAATCTCGCTGCAGCGGATATCACTGAGCGCAAACTGGATGAGTGCGGCGTTAAAGGCACGAGAGGGGGCGGATTTGTATGGTGGTGTGAGGGTGGTGGGGTAGTCTGCGGCGGAGGGGGAGGAGCAGTGGTTGTCACTGGAGGACGTGTGAAGACACGAGTCGAACTCGTAGTACTTGTCCTAAACGAAAMCATTTGATAAATAAGCCGTTCATCAGAAACCTGAGCACATCGGGACTTACGTCTCGGTTTCCTCGTCGCCGCCACCACCTCCACCTCCAGTTTGAGCTTGACCCGGTGGGCAAGTACTAGCTCCTGAAGAGAAGCCTCCATCCTAGAATGATGTATAAATATTCATGGGACATTCCCTTGGGATTGGGTAGTATGATCTTGACTTACAGCTGCAAAGTATGTGCATGGACCAGCTCCGTCATAAGTACACCGCACAAATCCTCCTCCCCTATTCTCCGACCCCGTCAACGGTGTTCCATTATCATCCGTGGGGGAACAGTTGACCGACTGGGCCGAGACTAAACTGGAAGTCACGGCAAGGAAAAGAAACAGCAGCAAGACTGGCTTGGACGTAGAAAACATCGTAATAAAAATGATCTGGGAAAGAGCGACCGGCGAACAAAGACAGGAATGAGCGAAACCAGCGACAAATTTGAACGACCTGCGGACGAAAAGGAGAGGAATAGAGGAGGAAGAAAGGAAAGAGAGGAATGAAAAGAATGAGAGAGAAGCTGGGGAAGTCGGCCAAAGTACCCAGAGAAAAATAACGTTGCCAGATCCGGTACCATGTCTGTGGGTCCAGCATATTCTGTCCGAACGGCGAAAATCATACCATGTTTTGATGGAAATGTCATCCAAGATTCTGGAAGTCAAGAAGCACTTCTAGGGAGATGGCTGAGGTCAGTATAGAGAGCTCCAGAAATGGAGGACCTGGTAGGACTCGTATTGATTCAGAACAAGCTTTAGGTGAACAGGGATYGGCAGGAAGAGCAGGGAAGAGCTCGAAGTAGTCTGGAGGCTGCTTGAGGTTAGTAGTCAAGGCACAAGTGATCGGACGAAATGATTCATACTAATCGTCGATCAGACGTGTGGGAATGCGGAGGTGCGTCGCACTGATTGGTTCAAGAGGTACTCTGGAC
>LBLO01000096.1:0-52123 GCA_004354395.1 Chondrostereum purpureum | reverse complement strand
CGTTTACGTTTCCCTCTGACATTCGGCTATCGAGTTATGGATATCCACTCCGGGCAACTCAATCGCTTGGTTTCTGCGAGTGAAGAGCTTCCCGCAGTTATCGTGAAAGGTCRGCGTCCTGGTTGAGAAGAAGAGCGACTCCTGCCGGCGATGGGAGCCGAAGTGGCGGGTAGCGAGGACGCAGCCGCCCGTGGGTAGGGAGAGGAACCTGCGGAGGCAGTAGACTCTGCTGGAGACGTAGATCTCGGGGTCTCAGGGTTGGACGTCTTGGTCGACCTTCGCTGATAAATGGCACCTTGGTTGGTCGTAGGGTTGATAATTTGCGTCTCGGAACGCATGGCAATCTGGGATGAACCCCGAGGCCGTGGAACTATAATAGTAGAAGAGGAGGGAGGTGGCGCAGATTTGTGGGCGATATTACGGGGAGTATTGAGGTCTGCCATCGAGGAGGAGGTAGGAGACGGTAGCGGCGGCAATGGAGGGGAGCCTTGTTTTCTAAGAGCCGAGTCTGGTATGATTTGTTTGGAGCTCTGCCTGGGTACCTCATCCTGCCACCGCATGGGGTTGTCGTCAGCACGTTCGGCCTCCTCTTCCAAAGCTTCGAGACGAGATCCTGAGCCTGTCCTCCTATGACTGGTCACGGAATCCCCTCTGGCCCTGGCACTGGCTACGTCTAGACGATTTCCAGCAGAGTCATCCCCGTTTGTGGTGGGGGCTGGAGGAAGAGACTGGCCGGGAGGGGGCAAAGTTGGGGGTGGAAGAGCGGAGGCACGGGACTGTCTCTTGGGCTGCTGCTGCTGGGATACTCTGTTGGAAGGGGGAATAGGAAGGTGAGTAGAAGGCTGTGGTTCGTACTGTGCGGCGGCATATGGGTGGGCAGAGGTGGAGGGGAGGCCGGATATGGAGGGATGTGATGAGTAGATAGGGCTGGGGGCAGAGCCTGCAAACATGGCAGCGCCAATGGCATCCATTGGATCTTCATTATCATCATCGTCTCCGTTGGCGTAATGTTCGAGGTAGTCGGAAAGAACGTTGGTATCCTGTGCGGACGCAGTTCCGTTGGAGGGGTATGTTGGTGTTGCGTTATCTGGAGAGTGCGAGGGTGAATGTGCGGGGGATTGGGATGCGGAAATAGTGGAGTCTGTTGATATTGACATGGTCGAATAGATGGATGCGGTCGAATAGGGTATCGGCGGTATACTATATATGATGCTGAGAATGTTCATTCTGTCTGCATAAGTATCATGCTAGTGTTTTCTGTCAGCCAAAAGTTCTAGTGCTAGGAAAAAGAAGGACATACGATACTCTGCAGCCTTCTAATTTCTTCTTCTTGAGCTACGACACTTCTGCGCCTGCCATTCCTGCGTCTGGTGGGCTCTGTGGTGTCTTCGCCGCGCCTGACTCTTTCCATGACCTCCCTGAGAAGAGTTACGCTGCGACCATAGGCAACGACTGCGGCCTCTGGGTTGTTGTTTGTTGAGTCCAGCTGGACGGCCTCTCTGGCAAGTTCAAGGGCTCTGGTGAGTGCGCGCCGAGACGAGGGCGNCCGGCCTCGTTGGCTGTGGTTGTGGCCGGCAGTGGGTCATTTTCCCTTGCGTTTGGGTGGAGCATAGATGGCGGTGGTGGGTCAGAGAGATCGTCGAGTGAGTTGTTCGTCGGCGCTGGCTGGGGCGGAGGGCTGACTACGACTCTCGATTGGGAAAAAGCAGCAACTGCAGCCAGATTTGGCGACGGGGCCTGTCTGATGTAATGCACTGGCTGCTGGTAGTCCTCTGGGGGAATGCTGGGGATGGGCAAGTTCGGAGGAGGGGCAGCTGGGCGGGTGTGTGCTGCCGACGAACGACGGCGTTGGGTCAGGGACGGCGGCTGAGTGTAGGCGGACGGGCCGTTTGTTGTTGATGCAGACGTGGCCATCGTCGTCGGTGGATGCCAGGTGTGTGTCGGTAGAGGGCGGGTTTCCCATCCGAGTTCCATCGAGGGAGGTGTACAAGGTTCACAATCAATATATCCAACAACCACACAAATCACAATCAATAATATCTCCGATCCAAATCTGTTAAATCTTTCCTCCATTCAACTTCCACCGGAAATCATCATTCTTATCCACTCACCAACTCTCTGTACCCTCAACACCAGTCCTTCAAGTACTTGTTCAACGCTCAAAATGAATTTCAAACACCTTGCCCCCTTTCGTCCATTGCCTTGTTTCTCTTTATAGTTTCTTTTTACCACGCCACATTACTTCTAGCCCGTATGAAATAGCCTACTCCCTACCCTGAATTTCTTCTGATCTGTCGGACTTTGCCCTCCGGCTCCTCTTCCATGAATTCCACGTTGCAACAAAGCGACGTCCGCAGATCTCATTGTCACTGTCAGAAACAAGAATGGCCGTTGTTCGAACGTTCGCACGGGGCACTGTCTCATCAGCACGCCCCAACATTATCAAAAGATAGGTACTGAACAACCCTCCTGCAGGGAGTATATGAATAGAAGACAGAGAGAAAAATCAGAGGGTACTAAACAAGCCAGAAAATGCAGGCAATGGGAACAGTCATTATCCGAGGTGAGCAAGGTAGAAATCGAAGAGGAAAGAGGAATAAACGAATGGTTTGGTCTCTGTGATGAAATAATGGTATATCCCCAATGCCCAACGGGCATGGGTTCCCTTCCAAAGAAAAACAAATCCGAAAGGGGAGGGACAACTAATCCCTGAATTCGCCTTGAGAGCCTTGAGCAGCCAGACGAGTTTCCAGATTCCGGAGAGACTCCTCTTTGGCGAGCAGCTCCTGCCTCTTCTCGTTGATTTCTCGTTGCACTCTGAGTTCGATCTCCCGCAGCTGAAATAAGAATATCAAGATCAGCATCTCCTAAATGTCAGATGGTCAATTATCCACACCTTCTCTTCTTCTCTCCTGAGTTGCTCCTCCTTGAGACGTACGCTCTGGGAGGCAAGGTCCTCCGGAAGAATTGAAGAGTCGCTAGAATAACCAATATAAGTAGAAGAATACACTTGGGTGTCTCCAGCACATACTTGGTATCCGAATGAACGGTTCTGGACAACTTCTCGGTACGGTAGGTTTCATACAGAACATCATGGATCAACGACTTCAAGTCACCCAAATGAGAGCTACGGAGTGAAAATTCATGTCAGTCGGAAGAACGAAGGAAAAACGGCAGAAAAGAAAACATACTTGAGAAGTGCGCTTCTGAGCCTGCTAAAGTCGGAATGCTTCGGGTTGTCAACCTCAGCGATACCCCAAGGATAGATCCTTGCGCGAACGGGTTGTCCGTCGATTTCAATCTCTTCTTCAGAACCAATGACGGCGAATGGAAGGAGAGCACGGAGTTCGCTGTTGTCTTGGATAGTCTCTTCGTCGTCTTCCTCCACGTCGTAAGGGAAGTTGTAGATGGGAATATCATAGTGTTCGATGTCCTCCATGATCTATACCAACACCATGAGATATATATTGAGCTAGCTCGTGGGTAAGCGAACGTACTCTCTTCTTGAATCCTCGAAGTTCACTGGGAGTGAGTGTGTCGGCCTTGCCAATAACAGGAATGACGTTTACACGAGGAGACAATCGACGCATGAGTTCGATGTCCATTTCCTTGAGACTATGGACGGAGGGTGAGCATGCATAATTTGGGACAGTCACGTCTAGGAAATGAACATACGCGTGTCCAGTGGGAGGGATGAAGTAGAGGAGAGCGTGAACCCTGTTGTCGCGGAAACGAGGGTTACGCTTAATACGAGACTCTTCTGCGAGAATATCATCATATTGGCGTTCAAGGTATCCGACGATTTCCTGGAAGCTGATAACACACGCGTCTAGTGTGAGTTGGGATGGACACGATGAAGAATAGGTGAGAGTGGACAGACGCAAATTCATTATCGATATTGTCGCCGAAGCCAGGAGTGTCGACAATGGTCAACGCAATGCGAACACCATCCTCCTCGAGCTCTGCACAAGAAAAAAGTCGGATACTAATGAGAGTGGGGGAGAAGGAGAATACACGAGTCACTCACCGACGGTTACGGGCTTAATTTTGATACCTTCCTCAACATGCGCGGTATCTGGAGTGTCGGAGACTTTATGCGCAAGGACCTCAGACTCGCAGAGGGTGTTCACGAAAGTGGTCCGCCCAGTGCCAGAAGCACCTATAAAAGCAAGCCAACTTTTAGTTTCAGGATAGTTGGATGGGAAAAACGCGACCATGCTCACCGACCACCATGACGGTGAACTGGACACCCTTCTTGACCTTATTTCCCCTGCGACGTCCGGCAAACGACATTTCTGGCAAAAACTGACTGAGTGTGACTTCGTACGAAGGTCGTTGGAAAGAACGCCTCGTCTCGGATTGAATCCCAAATATTTCAAAGTCCGACCCGCCGCATCTAGGCCCTGTCACGCGCATGTCACATTACCTTACCCCCTGCTCATTCACTTCCGTACATGGTCCCGTCTCTAGTCACATTCACGAATGCCAGAACGTGTATAGGATCTATCCCAAAACTTCTCAGGACCCCAAAACGCGCCTTTTCTGTATCAACTCGCGTCAAAAACGCGTCAACTTCAGCTGAAGCAATAACGAAACCTAAGAAAGTCACCAAGCAATTTGCAGACCTACCTCAGGCGCATGTTCTTCCAGACGGAACATTAGCACAACCTCTAGGAGACTGGCACTCTGGAGGACGCCGAAAACGTGCGTGAACGGCTCTATGAAATCGTAAACAGTCACGTAGAATGAGAATCACAGCTCGTAAACTGTTATCCCCCAAAGATGAATTCGACACCATTCTTTCAAGAATCCGTCCCTGTGATGAGGGAAAAACTGCGAGTGAGGAGCCTGTCCAAAAACTCAGGCGCCGTCGTGTGAAGAAAGGCAGGTGGCCAGTCACCATGTCCATGAACTCTTCAGTTGAGATTCTCTCCTCCTAGACCAGTTGGCAAATTCTGGGGAAACTATTGAAGCCGACGTGTTACAAGGTGGATGTCGCTCTATATGCACTGTGTCTCCGCTAAGTCATCTGCACTTAGCTCCTGTGACTACATCCCCGACGAAAAAGCGCTCGCGAAAGCAAATAGTGCAACCGGAAGAATCCATCCTAGATATACCCCAAACTATTCTGGCACAACAAATCCACGAAAATTTTCGCAAGTTTCCTCACTGTCTGCTTCTGACACGCGTTGGACAGTTCTACGAGGTTAGTGATGGTTACGTTTAATATGCTCCAAATTCTTCCTCCTTTCTCTCTTTCAAGTCCTACTTCGACCAAGCCAAGGAAATCGCCCGACTGCTTGATATCAAGTTGACCTCTCGTCGATGGGGTGGCAGATCTGTCCCTATGTGTGGCTTTCCACTCGTGCAGATTGACAGGTATCTCAAAGTCCTTGTCGAGCAGAACCGTCGGTTCGTCGCCATGTGCGAAGAGTTTCCGAAACAGACATTCGGAACGAAGGAGTTCGAACGTAGGGTGGTACGCGTCATAACACCAGGGACCCTCATCGATGAATCTTTCTTGAACCAGTATGAAAATAACTACCTTCTAGCCGTTAATGCACAGGACGATGGTAGTATCGGTCTAGCTTGGATTGATGTGTCAACGGGAGAGTTTTACACAAAAGCTTCTGATTATGCAACTCTCCGAGACGAGATTGTTCGCATAGGACCCACAGAAGTTGTCCTCGATCGCAACATTCAGAGCTTGCCGAATCATCCATTGATAGATATTCTGGCTGAAGACTCGCGCTTCGTTTCCTATACCTCCGTCCTTGATTCTGACGTTACCGAGTCGCCCAAGCTTACACCCACCGAACTTTTCGACGACGTGGAAACCAGCTCAATCCCTGATGTGGTATATACACCCTGTGAAACCTCAGCCATATCCCTTTTGACTGCCTATCTCAAATCTAATCTCTTAGAGCACATGCCTCTTCTATTAGCCCCCAATAGAGAAGATTCAAGTGGCAGGATGCAGATAGACTCTCACACTATCAAATCTCTAGAGATACGCGAAGGCATACGAGACGGTGGAACCCGTGGAAGCTTGTTGAACGTTATCAAACGCACGTTGACCACCAGTGGTACTCGCCTGCTTGCGCGATGGCTGTGTACGTACCCTCTATAAATTTATGTTCGATTGTCCTTCAGCTAATAAAACCAGGTTCACCTAGCACAACCATCACAGAGATTAACGCTCGACAAGCCCTCGTGGCGTTCTTTCACGCCCGGCCGCACTTTCGTAAGGACTTACATGCAGTGCTAACAAAATGTGAAGATGCCGTTCGCATAGTGCAAAAATTTACACTCGGTCGCGGTGATCTAAGCGATTTAGTCTCTCTGAGCGCAACTATTAGCGCTTGGGAAGAGCTCAAATCCTTGATCGTATGCGAAAAACGTTTGGAACAGCAAGAACGACCGAACTTCAGAGCAGCAGATTGGAGTAGTATTGATTCCCTCGTTTCCCGTATGATCAACTTGCAGGGACTGTCAGACCGAATTGGATTGGCCGTCTTCGCAGGGGATAATTCTAGCATTGCGAACGCTGCCACTCTGGAGTTTGACGACGCTGAGGCAGCACCGAAAGCTCTGCTGTGTCGATCTGGGCCTACGAAATACACGATCAAGCCAGAGTAACATCTCATTTCTTGGCATTACTTCTCCAGACTAACGGCAAGTAAGATTTTCTGCGAACCTATTGTCGCTTCACACGCAGATGGAGGATCTGCTCAGCCAACAAGAAATGATGCAAGAAACACTACAGTTTAAATATGGTATGGCGTATTTAATTAACTTCGGCTCTTCACTGACACCAGATGTGCTCCATATAGCTGCTCCCTCTCTAACATTGCGATCTTCTCCAGGCGCAGGGCTACACGTCCACCTCACCAAATCCAAAAGAGATCAAAAAATGCTCAATGCCGATGATAACTTTATACCTATTGGTGCGAGTAATACCACAAAATCCTATTTTTACCAGGCAAGTGATCAGTGACGATGATCTCAGATTATTATTAACAGTTCTGCAGCCATGGACTAAGCTTGGAAGTAACATATTCGAGGTCTCCTTGGCTCTTTCAGCTGCCGAAAAGGAAGCTTTCGAACAACTTCGTGATGAAGTGAGATCACCTTTTTTATCTGCAGTTCGGCTTATACCCACCCGAGATCAGGTGAATACACACGCCTCAATGCTCCGCCTCAATGCGCGCATACTGGATGAACTGGACGTTACTTTGGCATTCGCCAACCTGGCTGTTGAGATGAATTTCATCAGACCAACAATAACTGAAGAGTGAGTGTTCCTGGCATATAGTAAGCGAGCTACTGACGAGGATATTTCGTAGCTCTGTTTACGAAGTGGTAAATGGGCGTCATCCTACAGTGGAACTAGGTCTGCTCACTTCTGGCCGTGTATTCACACCGAATTCTGTTCGAATGGATCTCAAGTCTCGTTTACATATAATAACCGGACCGAACATGGCTGGAAAATCTACATTTATACGACAGACAGCGCTGATAGCCATTCTGGCTCAGACGGGGTCCTTTGTTCCCGCTGATCATGCATCATTGGGCATTGTTGATAAACTGTTCTCTCGAGTAGGTGCGAAGGATGATCTGTTCCATGACAGAAGCACTTTCATGGTGGAAATGCTGGAAACAGCCGAGATTCTGTCCCGCGCAACACCTCGAAGTCTTGTGAGTTGCCTGTATCTCTACAAATGCGAAATTGAAACAATTGCAAGGTAATTATGGATGAAGTTGGCCGAGGAACCACTGTCAACGATGGCCTTGCTATAGCTTTTGCCACCGTCCGACACCTCGTCTCAGTCAATAAATGTCGATCCCTGTTTGCCACTCATTTTCATGAGCTCGCAGATATGCTTGGTCACTGTGAGACCGTGGCAAACGCTGGTCAGGGTATCTTCGAGACCGTTTCATTCTTCTGTACTGGTGTTGATGAAACTGAGGTGATGACATTGAATATTATACTTGCTGATACCATTGTTAACAACACTTGATAGGATGATCATTTTGCATATTCATATCGTCTTCGCGCTGGGGTCAACAGAAACAGTCATGGATTAAAGGTGGCCCAGTTAGCAGGTATGCCTCCATCGGTAGTGTCTGCTGCCAGGGAAGTGCTCGCCGTCCTTAAAGAAAGGCCAGTTGAAGGTCTTTCTGCCCAAGAACTGCAAGTCTTGGGTCAGTCCATCGGCGGAGGAACCTCGTGATACCATTGGCTACACACGGCATTATATATTATGATTTATCTAATTTAATTGTCATACTTTTCACACTGTACACTGCACACCAAAAGCCTGTATTTTATTGAATTTGCGAACGGATGTGGTTTAGTGCTGACCCTGCCCGTAGCCAATTCAGTTGGTCTGAAGACATGGTGTGTTTTGTTGGGATATCGAAGACATTTCCGTCACGCTTCGTGACTCGGATGGTAATGGTCTCTTGAGGTTTCCCTTCGAGGAGGGTTTCCAAGCCAAAGGTCTCAAGAGTATCGGCTGAGCCGATTTTGCTGTAATCGTTCTTGTCTACAAGCCAGAGTGGTAGGACACCTTGTTTCTAAACAAGGAATGGATGTCAGCGATAGGTACCATGGTGTATACCCAACGGACGGACCTTGAGATTTGTCTCGTGGATTCGAGCGAATGAACGGGCTATGATCAATTGACAGCCTGGGTAGAATCTCAATATCAATAATGAATACAGGAGCCGAGGAAATACGTGCCGTAGAAGCGTGGCTGGAGAGCAGCATGTTCTCTTGCGCTTCCTTCTCCGTAGTTATCATCTACCACCAACGCCCATGGTTGCTGACGGGCCTTGAATCTTTTCGCAACACCAGGTATAGTGTCCGTGTGCGACTGAGATGCATCATGTTCGTGATCAAAGGCAACATTGACCTCACCGCCCTCATCGTTCACTGCAGTAATCACTGGAAAGAAGGGATCAGATACTATCATTAACAAGAAAAAAAGAACTTACAGAGATTTTCAGAAATGTTTGTAAGATGTCCTTTGTACTTGAGCCATGGCCCCTAAACAAAATGCAGAATGAGTGTTGTCGTTAAGATATGTTAGAGAGCCAACACATACAGCTGCTGATATATGGTCCGTTGTACACTTTCCACGAACACGCATCAGGACCTTTAACGATGGGAGCTCTAACCCTCTTGGATTACCAGATTCGGGCCCAAAAGGACTACCAAAGGGCTCTAAAATTTCCAAACGTTGTGAATCGGGTTTGATTACAACGGCCGTGTCAGGCTGAGGGACGGGGTCGGGAGTAGGATAGAAATCCGGATTCCCAAGAGTGAAGCCATTGCTGGGCAGTTCTGTTCCATGAGGTGGAGAGAATCGCCATAATTCCCCAGAAGGGAGCTCCAAGCTATCTGTGACGGGGTTGAATGATAGGCTCGGGGAAAATGCTTTGGCAGCGACGATGATAGGAGATGCAAGGAAATTCATTGTCATGGAGTTGCCATCATTCCTTGACTTGAAGTTCCGGTTGAAACTGGTGAGAATAGCTGCAGCGAGTGTTCAATACAGTGTCCCGATTTTTAAGTGGAGTACACACCGTTCTCTTCCCCTTTCTTGTCATCTCGCTTCCACTGAAACCAAGCACTCAGCTTCGAGGAAACTATAGATGGTATCATTAACGAACCTGGCCAATACAAGGTCCACAAGCGTTGGCTAGGACGGTCGCCCCAACCTCCTCCAGTTTTGCTGTGACTTTGTCGCGTTCCATAGTCGCCCGGATTTGCTCAGACCCTGGGNTACATAAGAAAGGGATTTTGGCAGTTAAGCCAACACTCTTTGCTTGCGATACCAGGTCTGCTACTTGAGTCTAAAGATCATAAGTTCACTAGCCAGGAGAGAACATTACGCGGCTCGCACCATATCCTCGTAGGAGCTGTTGGTGCATGACCCAATCAAGGCAGCCGAAAGCTCGTCCTTCCATCCTTCTTTCGTAACTAAATCGCCAAATTTGGAAAGAGGTGTGGCCAGATCCGGTGTGAATGGTCCATTGAGAGTAGGTTCCAGTGTGGATAAATCCTACGAGGATACCGTTTTAAAATATATCAGCACCCTGGCGGTGAGAGTATGCTTACGATATCGATTACTTCATCGTACTCAACGCCCTCATCCGGGCTGAGGAATCCCTGGGAAGCCGCCCAGTCAGCAGCACGAGCGACGGAAGCTCGTCCAGTTGCTTGAAGGTAAGACCGCATCTTGGGGGTGTAAGGGAATGTTGAAGTTGTGGCTCCAACCTCAGCCCCCATATTAGCAATGGTGGCCAATCCTAAAATACAATAAAGGATACGTAAATTTAAGACATGGAAAATCCATACCTGTACAGGATTGGGCTGAGACGCCGGGACCAAAGTATTCAAGAATACGTCCAGTTCCTCCCTAGTAAAGTAAAGTAAATCAATGTGGCGGAGGAGCGAAAGCTACGATAGTTTACCCTGACTGTCAGTTTTCCAGCTATGTGTAAGATAAGATCCTTGGTGGTAGCCCAACCATTAAGTTCGCCTCTAAGATGTACACCTTTCAAAGATTGTTAGCATACACTCTTTAGGAAAGTTTCAAAAACCTACCGACGATTTGAGGAGCCTTAAGTTCCCATGGGGTTCCAGTCATAGCATCAACAGCATCTGCGCCGCCAACGCCAATAGCAAGGAGACCAAGACCTCCAGCATTGGGGGTGTGAGAGTCTGAATGTGGTCAAGGCGTGAGGAAGGGTCGAAACGTAAGTATGGGGACGAACGCACCAGTTCCGAGCCTGGAGCACAGAAACATGAGAGTTGTACTAACTTCGTGGAATAAGAACGTACATGAGCATACCGGGAGCAGCATAGTTCTCCAAAACAATCTGGTGAATGATTCCAGAGCCAGGTCGCCAGAATTCGATGCCATACTTGCGAGCAGCGCTCTCGAGGAAGTCAAACACCTCCTGGTTAGTGACGATCGACCGCTACAGATAGTGGTCCAATCAGGAAGTGAGGAAAGCAGTCGATCATAACGTACCTCCAGATCTGCCTCTGCTCCGGTGACAGCTTGTATGAGATGATCACAATGTATACTAGTGGGAACAGCACAACGAGTCAAGCCCGCACTCATAAACTGAAGTCTGTAGACAAATCTTAGCCGTGATAATCATAAAGAGAAGAGAACGAGTTTCACAAAGCCATCCTTTGTAGATTGCAGATCTATTAGTGATATTTTAGACTGGGATTCGAAGGGAAAACGCACTGTGCAGAGGCGTCTTGCATCGCGACACGCTCTGGGTTGAGCTGGAGATAAGACTGTCCTCTAACAATTCCATTTGCAAGTCCACTCTCTGGGTTCGATAGATGACTGTAGAGAATCTTCTCGGCGAGGGATAGGGGACGTCGAATGACCTCTCTGACACGGTCCAAATTCTTGACCAGCTCGGCGTAAGGTGGTGTGATGGATTTGCAGTTCGTCTTTTCTAGAGCGTGCGTTGCAAATGACCGCAAACGCAGAGACGTCAGCTGCCCCACGGAGACCCTGCCTCGCAGCAGCACCATCCTTTAGAATATATCCTCGAAGTTGTGTACTAAAGCAGCTCTGCAAAATTATCCATTATCGCTTGCGCTTCGCGCTTTCGGCCGAAGCTAATATCCGACTAATGATGCAGTCCGTCATTTACTCAGGTCCTGGATGGCCTTCAACCAATCCCAATCGCCGCTTTTCGCTTCACCAGTTATTTTCCTTATTTTCCCAGCTTGAAGCTCAAGGTATGTGATCAGAAAGAGTGATATAAAAACTATATAAAACAAGCCTCCGAACTACTACACAAAAATTATGGATGTAATATGTAGGAGCCGCGAACTCAATTGTGAAATTTATCAGACAGACGAATGTCACGACTACTTGCTCCAATTGAAATTGTCGTCGCACCAGAGGGTATACGCCACTGCTGAGCGGTAACCTCCCAAATACTGAAGTCATAGCGACTGAGCTGTAAGGTGACTGTCTCGCTCTGGCCGGACCTGACAAGCACATTTTCGAATCCCTTGAGACTGAAAGGCGGGGACCCAGCGGATTTAGGGAGTGTCAGATAAAGTTGCGGTACCTACAAAACATGTGATGAGCATGAGCACAACAATGCTAAGTCTGGATGAATGCTTGCTTCATGTCCATCGATAGCTCCCGTGTTTTTAATGGTAAATGTCACCGACACCACCGGCTCATGCAACCTAGAGAATGGATATGTCAATGCAAGCTAGCGGTCCAACCATATACATATTTACCAAGGGTCGGCCGAGGAACCATGTCCTGAAGGGGGGCTCCCTCCTTCTGTGGACCCCGTAATGGACAAATCAGAGTACTTGAATGTCGTATAAGACAACCCAAATCCAAATTCAAACCGCGGCTTGATTCCTGCAGCGTCGAATCCCCTATAGTCAACAAGTAATCCTTCAGTGTAAGGGATCTGGAGAATCCGCTGATTGGAGGTATAGATAACATTGGCTGAATAATCATTGACACTCTTCCCAATCGTGTAGGGGAGTCGTCCACTCGGATTGTAAACACCGTAAAGGATGTCTCTTATACCGTTTCCTGCTTCTTGACCAGGAAGGTTGCTCAACACGACAGCCGTCACTGCACTGTGATGAGCCTTCAAATGGGAGCATATGGTAGAACAGAGCGAACCGTTTTTGTGCTCAATCCAGGCCTCCATGTCTATTGGGCCCACCGTATTAATTACCACAACAGTGTTGGGATTAACACTAGCCACCCGTTTCACTAATGCATCCTAATGTTCCAGTCAGTGTGGATCCTACAAACCCATAGGGAGAGAATGCATACGCCATTGTGCCATGCGAACAAATCCTTCCGGTCGCCTGCATTACCTTCAACAGTGATATATCCCTCTCCGGAATCAGCTGTAATGAATACAAGTGCGACATCTTTTCCAGACGCGGCAGAAGCTGCCGCCGCCAGATCTGTGTCGCTGAGACTTGAGGTCACAACAGTACCATCCGAGGATGCCCTTCTTGAGATGGCGTCGACCGGCTTTGCAACTATGTAAACAATCTTTCAAAAGGGAACGGCTGCCCACTTACCGTCACTAGATAAGGGTAGTTGGCTGTTCCTGATCCCCATCCTGGTAGTCTCGCGTAAGGAAGTCGCCAGAGGAAGGGAAAATACCTAAGACGTACCGATTCCAAGAACTCCATCATTTCCACCTCTGTCTGAGAATCTGTGCGTAGATGTAAATTCCCTGGATTCCTTGGTACTCCTGATAAATATTCACCCATTGGGACCTCTGGAAGCAGGTCCAGCACCGTTGCCTATGATAGCAATAGTCTTGGGAGATTTCAGTGGGAGCGTGTGATTGAGGTTCTTCAATAAAACAGTTCCAGCTCGTGCTACCTGCAGAACAATGTCCTTGTGATCTCCTTGAACGTTGACGTGCTTGTTGAATGGATCATTGACATCCCATGAATCGAAGTTGACGTTTGGGTAGTTAGCGTCTTGACCTAACAAGAACCTAAGCCCTTGTCAATCTTCGCTTCTCATTTCCTCGATCATTTGGAACGTACCACCCAGCCAGAATGCGCAAAGCCATATCCTAGGAGGGAAAGAAAAATCAGAACTTTCAGGAGGGTGAATATTGGTCCAATCATCTCACCGATACCCGAGATTCTGCGACTTGTCCATTGTTGACCGCTCGCACAAGAACATCTCCAAAGTAACTGGACATAGAAATCAGCACCTTAGTCCTACTGGAGAAGCATTGAATTTACGTCGTTCCAGAATTAAACGTAACGTCCCCTGGCATCGTCATCTATTCCCTGTTTCAGTATACTGCTTATCTGTGAGTGAAGGAAGATGTTCACATCCAAGCCAGCGTTGACAGACAGTGTCGACATAGTTGCTTGCCAGTCTGAAAGCACATCTGTTTTGTTCTATTCAACAAAGACCATCGGAAATTGCGAGGTCCCGTAAATACTCACAACCAGCGAATCCGAATTCTTCTTTGAGTATTTGATTGAGGATTCGATCATTTTCGCAAGCGTACGTTCCATTCACTAATAAGTCCAATCAGCCATCTGTGACCCTGCGAAAAGTTACAGAACTCGTACATTGATCTTTTGAAAAAGAGCTCAGCTACTGAAGACTGAAACAGACAAACAACGACTCAACTATAACTGCACATTACTGATGCTACACCCGCTTGTACACTTCGAAGGAACTTCGCAACGATGTTAGCCTTACTGAATTGAAGATCAAACAAATCAGCCTGAGCTCACAGGTACCGCGTGGATTTCGTGGATCTAATATAAGTTTGATAAGTGAGTAATCGTGTCACTACATGATTCCACGCACCGTCCTGTATAAACAGTTACGGGAGTTCGTTTCAGAATGTGAAAGAATGGGAGACATACCTATCGTCTGCATTTGAAGAGCTTGTGGTCCTGAAATGCTCCTGATCATTCATGAGAAAGTGTTTGGCGCAGGCTGCAAACAAGTGTCAATGATATTGTTTCGTCAGAGATAGAGTAATCGCGACCTTGCACTCCCGTTGACTGTATCCCAGTAATGGTCTCAAAGGATGCCTCTCCAGAAAGATAAGGGTCCCCTCCAAATCTGCCAAAGGAAATCAATCAGCCCCAAGAATAGGAAACTAAACATGATTCCTCGCCCTTCCCAGTTTCTACCGGCCGCAGGAACCCTAGCAATTCCCATCGCAGGACCCAGAACCACATTGACGCCCTTGGCCCGGAATTCTTCTCCCATCGCAATGCCTCGTTCCCTCATAAGCCTTCGATTAAAAGTGGATGCCACAGTTACTCCACTATTGTAAAGTGTCAGCATTTCCTCATAAAAACAGGAAGAGCAAGGTACGCAGGGAATACAGTGACCAAATCGGCAAACCGAACGCCTAGCGGAGCATCTAGAATACACCTGGTTTAGTGACAGACTTTAAGGATACTTTCTTAGCAGGGACACACCTTGTAGACAGAGACCAGGAAAATCAATGGACGCGATGGGCGGAATGTTTCCAACACAGTGATCTGAGAGGGGATTAGTTAGGTCGTCCATGCGGAGTTGCGAATAGGCCTCCTAACCACTCATCCACCCAGAGCCTACATATTTCGATGAGTATGATAGAAGTCGAAGGGAAATTTCATGTACCTGTCGCGATCGCTACCTTTTCCTCGAGGGAAAGTTGAGCGACTACAGCTGCGGCCTATGACAGAGGGTCTCAGACAACACCCATAGGCCAAAGAAGGACTCGATACCTTGGTATATGCCGTTTCCCATTCAGGAGTCAAGTGGGCTAAAAAAATGTGGGAAGTATGAATAACTCATTCGCACAACCCGCCGGAATGCCGCTCACGTACGCGGGAATGCAGGGGGACTAGGAGTAGAGGAGGGGATACTATTGGATATAGTCGCCGTAGAAGAAATACCGGATTCGATGGAGGACGCGGAGGAAGCGCTCAACGAGCCGGAGGACACGCCCGAAGAGACATTTAATGATGCAATGGAAGAGGAAAGTATTGATGAACTGCTTGAGTTTGCGAATGGCAAGCATTGAGAGTAATCTAGTATGCAGATAGATGAAAACTTTATTTTGAAGCTGGATGTTCAGATGCTTACCTTGCGTCAGCTTAACGCAGACTGTGCCGTCAGTACAAGTGGCATCACCATTCCTACAAATATCTAGTGCCGAGGTCAAGAGAGATGTGCGCAAGGGGTTCTCACCATGTCACTCCCCCACACTGCTCATATACAGTCTGTCTGGCAAGTGCTTTGAAAGTCGCTGCCAAGAACCCTGTATAGAATAGAACTCTCATCATGGTAGGTTTGGGATGGGAATGGACACCTGGCAATGGTGTTCTCTTATATATGTCCTGTAAACACTCGTTCTAATACCCGTGGACGCGAAAAGCCCTGACGGCCAGAATGTCCTCCCATTAGATCATCAGAACAAGAACCAGCCAAGAAAGATATCTGGGCCGGAGAAACGACGGATATTAATTTGTGTAGGAAAACTAGATGGATGGCATTGGCNTAGATGTCATATGCCAGCGTCAGCAGAGGCGCAACGTGAACCGTTAATATTGAATCTAAAAGGTAAACTGCTCTGGAGGTTGGGTGTCAGTGGTCAAAGCCTAGAGAATGGCGCGTGTACAGTACTGGTGGTCTGCGGGGAGGTCGTCTTCAGGTGATTGAAAAGTTTCTTCAGCGCCAATTCATTCGTACCACGCGCCAGAGCAGATCCTAGTTTACAACATTAATGCTCGAGGATAGTATAATTACCTATTATAATATATCCCATGTGGTTCCACATGATGCCTTGCTAGTCTATTGACCCCCAGGTCACCATAGCGGTAGTATCTTCTCTGTCTTCCATCCTTTAGATCGTGCCTCCCAGTACCCTCCCGCGTAAATCCACTCATCCCCAGATTGCTTGAACCACCGTGCTTGTCGGTCAGCGCCACGTTTTCGCCGGTCTCTTTGAAGCTCTTCGACTCGGTTCTTCTCTTCCTCAGCGAGATCCAACTCCCCCTCTTCCAAAGCTCTAACATCTGGTCTATAGCGAGAATCGGTGGGAGGGATCTTGCCTTCCACATCGCTGGTGAATTCGTTCAAAGTGATACCGAAAGAGGTAAAACCATAGTATTCGTGGGTATTCTTCGGCCAAGGAGTGGCGCGCCAGAGGACACGAAGATTTGAAGAATCTAAAGTGCGAGCGATTTGTTCATCCCATTTGCCTTCCATTTCAGCAACGACATTCCCGGTTGAATCATGGACCGTGCCAGAAACTGCATTTGACGGTCCCCAGTATCCGCTCTGCTTGAAATCCAAAACACACCGGGAGTTGTCGTGAGTGTTCTCGATCGTCATTTTTCCTACGTGCTCGAGATACTTCGTCCCAACCATGAGATTCCGCATAAATGAGGAGGGCTTTTTCCTGTATAATTTTCGGTTTAGATTTCTGGGTCGTTCACAGTGATTGGCAGGCATACCATTCGTAATGGTCGTTCCCGATCTTCAGATGAGTTGTACCTAGCGGTATTACTTCAAGACTCTTCCCTGAGATAGAGAATGTATGGAGGCGGTCACGATCCAGGGAAATGTTTCAAGAGTCGAAGAGCTTACCCCAGAACTTGGTCTTCCCCGAGGACGTCCCATAGAATTCCCAGCCCTTTCCTTCTGCGTGATAGGCCATCTCAACCGGATTGTGGCGAACTTTTTCAGCTATAAACTTCATGCGAACGTCTTCAAATGTTTCGGCGAGCATGGGATTACTGCCGATGTTGATAGTGAGCCTCTGTGATTCTAGAATGTGATTGTGGCTTACAATCCCTTTCTTCCGGACCGATGTCTGGTATGACAGTACTGAGAGACCGCGAAGGCCGCGACGAAACAAAATCGTTCAGTGGGGTCTTCTGATTCTGAGGCTTGATCCAGGATTCCATAATATTCCACTTCCTCAGCAGTCCGTTGAAGCATCGTGAGAGGCTCGTTGAACGTCACGGGGAATGCGATTGTGGACAGATCCTAAGAATTATTCTTCAGAAGGTTACTCTAGGATGGGTTCAAAAGGTACACACCTTGCCTACGTTCTTTTTCAGCACGGTAAACAAGCTACCCTCGTCGGCAGGCGCAATAGTAGGAAGTTGCAGTCTTCGAGTCACCTCCGATGGCAACAGGAGATGTTGCTCAACCTCATCCTCTTCTATATCAGTGTCACCGCTTGAATCATCGGCCATACTACTACGGCTTTCCGTGCTCTCGTTCATCGTAATTCTGCTGGGCTCAGTATCTTCCTGGTCCAAAACAAATTCTTGGGCTCCCTCATCAGCATCAAACCATTCGTCAAGGCTTCCGTTCACTGTGGTCGCGACAGAATTTCTATTGGAGTGACGGGAGTAGGGGCTGGGAGAGTGCAAAGGATGGAATTCCCGATCCTCTAGGGTCTCTCCTTCCTCCATGGTGAAAGGTAGGGTGTGTAAAGGGGATCCGGGAGCGTCTGTAGAGTAAGACGGGAAGGATTTAGACAATGTTGAGTGTTGAATCTTGAGTTGATCTAAAGCCAAACGTATTCGTTCGAAGGGATTTGCGTCATGGTGAGGTTCAGGCTCCGTTTCACCAGAGTGCGCTACAATGAAGTCAGGGTATGTAAATGCCCCGGGAAGCTTTGTGCCGCACTTCGTTTGAACAATCCAAAGACCGCGTCTTTCGTCTTATCCTTCTCCACTTTATTGCGACTAGCACTGGACTTTCTTTTCTCAATATTTAAAGAGTGTACAGCATCCTCCAACTCAGCAAGCGTCTGTTAGAGGGGTGAGGCTTGGTCCGAGAAGATAAAAAAGCCACTCACCTGCCCCATCTCCTCTAAGACCAACCCTGTCTTATTGGCCCTTAAAGTGCCTTGACGCGAGACGGCGCGAATGCTATTAGATTTGCGGGACTCAGGCCCTGTTATAAACTTTCTACAGAATGGTTAGGCCCGATATAAGCTGAAGGNCTGAACCATTAACCTAAACGCGGTCATCCATTGACTGAAGTCGTCTGTACTGAGGCATTTTATGTGGAAGGTAGCGGTATTGGAGTCTACGTGGATATCCTTGCGCCCCGGCGCAGTTGAAATTGCAGCGCTATGAAGAGACACCTGGTCTCTTACGGGCTGTCCTGGTTCAAAAGAGTACGCCAGCAGGCCAGATTGGTACAGTACAAAATACCGCCGCGCGAAACCTGTTACTAGATTAGTTATGCAACCCAACGACCTAGACTTTGAATATACCTTGCATTTTCTTCCTGCGCTTCTTCAGAACCCATCCCTCACAGATGACCACAGGGCCAGTGATTGAGTTGGCCATTCCATGAGTTACAAGAGACAAAGATGCTCTAGAGACTGTCGTGGGCGCTGGTTTCTTCGATGACCCCATGCTTTCAGCTCTCGCTCACTAACTTGGTCGAGACTTGAGAGGGCTCGAGATAGAAGGCAAAGCACAGGTCCAGTGAGACGTTAGATCCTTAGATGCTGGCTGTTTCCAATTAACAATCAGTGGCAAAGTTCAAGTTGGCACCAAGAATTGGTACCCCAGTCCTTTCTTTTCCACGTGTCTTCTTTGGGCCGGTAAGTGCCTCCAGGAAGATTAATATTGACGGAAGGCTATAAGTTTGGTACTGGAACAGCTGGGAACTCTTTTCTAATCTTGAGTCTATACAGACTTCTAATTATTTGAATGTGATCCTCTAGACTCTCCCATCATGTCTCATGTATGGTTGTAGATTGTCATACGGCGCTCTGTCCGACTGGTCCGTCGTGACCGTCTAGAGCAGGTAATCCTAATAGATGTGGCGCTCACATCAGTAAGTAATACGCATAGTGATAGTCTGATAGAGTAATGTTATGAGCCTCGCAGAAGGAGCTCTTGGTATGTTATTCTTTGAACCTTAGAAAGATACAAGAGTGTAGCTTGCATCGGGAGGAGAAGTTCCGGACTAAAGAGAGAACGGTTGACCAAGGGACGGCTCAATGCTGCCCAACACCAACTTTTATCGATGGGATGAATAATTGTCACGGGCCGGATGATAGGGTAAGCGTTAGAAATATCCGCCGAGACTGATCTTTCATCTCTTTTCCTTAACCACCACCTCCTCTCTATACAATCTAGCAACCATGGCGTGCGTTTCTTTCCAGACTTAGTCTATATTGTCTATATCCTTATCTATCTGATGCTAGTACTGGCGATATTGGTCTCATCGGCTTGGCCGTTATGGTAAGCCTCCACATCCTATAGACCCTTCACGACATTGAAATCGTCGCCAGGGTCAAAACTTGATTCTCAACATGAACGACAAAGGATTCAATGTTGTTGCTTACAACAGAACTACCAGCAAGGTGGACGATTTCCTTGCCAACGAAGCCAAAGGTTAGTCTTTGTCATCAAGTTAATCTACGCGAGATCTCAAAGTCGTCACAGGCACGAACGTGCAAGGAGCTCACTCTATTGAGGAACTCTGTGCAAAGCTTAAACGCCCTCGCAAAATTATCCTTCTCGTTAAAGCTGGCTCAGCAGTCGATGCTTTCATCTCTCAGCTTCTCCCCTACCTTGAGCCGGGTGACATTGTTATCGACGGTGGTAACTCGCATTACCCTGATTCGATCCGTCGCACCCAAGAACTTGAGGAGAAGGGTTTCCTCTTTGTTGGTTCCGGTGTATCTGGTGGTGAGGAGGGTGCTAGGTATGGCCCTTCTCTCATGCCTGGCGGATCCCCTGCTGCATGGCCAGCTATCAAGGAGATCTTCCAGAAGACGGCCGCTCAGGCTTACGGCGAGCCTTGCTGTGACTGGGTCGGCGAGACTGGCTCTGGTCACTATGTTAAGATGGTTCACAACGGTAAGAATATTTTGTTGATGTATGTACCACCATCACCTAACGTTAGAACTAACACAGGTATTGAATACGGCGACATGCAACTCATTGCTGAGGCCTATGATATCCTGAAACGTGGCCTTGGATGTACTGAGGATGAGATTGCCGACATCTTCTTGAAATGGAACAAGGGTGTTTTGGACTCTTTCTTGATTGATATCACTGCCAACATCCTCAAGTTCAAAGATGACGACGGCGAGGCGGTGGTGAACAAAATCCTCGATCAGGCTGGACAGAAGGGTACGGGAAAGTGGACTGCGATTGCAGCTCTGGATGCCGGAAGTCCCGGTATGTTTGTATTGCCGTCCCCATGCGACCGTTCTAATGCATACCATATGTGCAGTGACCCTCATTGGCGAGGCCGTTTTCGCCCGGTGCTTATCTTCCATTAAGGAAGAGCGTGTTCGTGCTAGCAAAGTCATTGGTGGTCCTCAGAAAGAGCCTTTCCGTGGCGACAAGCAACAGTTCATTGATGACCTTGAACAAGCACTCTACGCCTCAAAGATCATTTCTTACACTCAGGGATTCATGTTGATGCGTCAAACGGCCGCTGATGTGCGTATCTAATTCTCCAGGGGCACTGGTTTTTCTCACAAACAATTTAGCTCAACTGGAATCTGAACTATGCCGGGATTGCCAGCATGTGGCGTGGTGGATGCATCATCAAGAGTGTATTCCTTGGCGACATCACCTCAGCATACAACAAGAACAAGAAGCTCGAGTCGCTGCTCTTCGATGACTTCTTTAACAAGGGTATATATCTCACTCTCATTGATGACCGTGTGTCAGTCATTGATATGTTCTACCCTAGCTGTTCACAAGGCTCAACCTGGATGGAGGCGCATCATTGCCCAAGCTGTTCTTTGGGGTATCCCTACCCCTGCATTCAGCACTGCTCTTGCGTTCTTCGACGGGTACAGGAGTGAAATTGTTCCTGCTAACCTTCTTCAAGCCCAGGTATAGTAGATTCAAATTTTCAAATGTCATGCTGACCACTAACTTAAAAAAACCCTTAGCGTGACTACTTCGGTGCTCACACCTTCCGCGTTCTTCCTGGAAAGGAGAACGAGAGGTTCAAGAGTGGAGAGGACATTCGTGAGTATACTTCAGATATTCGTTCTGGAAGTGGGTTGCTTATGACAAATTTTAGACGTCAACTGGACCGGCCGTGGAGGAAAGGTTTCCGCCTCTACCTACACCACATAAATACGATAATGTACAAGAGACGATGTGAAAAACATGTATATAATATGTGTAATAGAGCTCACCCATACTGTGGATAGGGTTGGATAAACTGTAGAAGAAGTGAATGATCATGAATTGTGCTACAATTTCTGTTTTGTATGGTAGATACATGACAAAAGAGTGTCATTCAGCTTCGGAGTCGGTCAGAAATGAGACAACACGCTACAGAACCTGGAGCATATCTAATCTAAGCAGAGATCATGATGAACCATATTGAGTCAAACTTACTTTCTTTCTCCGATGTGTGGAATACTCTTTTGTGCCCATAGGAAGCTGGACAGCAATAACGACTTGGATGATTTGGTTCAGAAACTTAAAGTTGCTAATACCGCTCGGGGTGCGATTTTTCCTGGTCTTTGCACGAGCCTGTCAACTGAAACTCAAGAAGGGCCGGATGCTCAACAGAGCTATTGCACATCTTTCAAACAGCTGGCCTTGGATTTTTTTAGCTCTGAATTATGTCTAAGAGGTGTAAACCCAGTTGTACAACCACATCTAAAAGACGGGACTGTGCTTTGTTGGAATGGAGAGGTACGCGTTGAAGTTTTTATCTCCGCCGACAGTCTGAATAAGAAAAGAGATATTCAATGGGTTTAGCGTGAGCAGACGAGGTGATTGCAGCAATTCGTACGCTGAAATATGAAGCAAGGTTGGCCCCCAAGAAAACGACGGGACCAAACTTTTTGCCGCTCTTCATAAGTGGCAATCCTTAGGCGACATTCAGTCTATATTCTCTTCTATCGAGGGACCGTCTGTGTCTATATATTTCTTGCTGTGTTTGCCACTGAAATTAGACCTTCAAGTTATGCATTCGTATTCTATCAACATGATGCACATAAACTATTTTTCGGCAGAGACCCACTGGGTCGTCGATCCTTATTGATCCATCGACCAACCTTTACAGAGCCATATCTCATGATTTCTTCAGTAGCAATCACTGGGGGCGTCGAATTCGAAGAGGTATCAACTGACGGTATATTCTCCTTGGATTTAGAGGAGTGGTCGGCTTCTCCCTCAAACGCAAGTAAGAAATAACAACTTCCGAGTTCCCAAAACTAACACTACGTGTAGTTTCTTTCGGAAGGGGCTCTCAAGGTTTTCTCGAGAGGAAATCCATCAAGCTCAAGTGAAGGAGTCTATGTAAGTGTCATCATTCTTCGTTCGCTCGAACGACAACATTACCTACTGTAAACTCAGGCTGATCTGGATAAAGTCAATCCCACATTACCCCCGGAGGACTTGGCTAGCTTCGAAGACCTACGATGGGAATCCATACCCATTCAGCTCCAACATTCCGTCCGTGATTTTGAGTTAGTTTTGGATCGAAGTGTGCAATTCCGTGTGCAGAATATTCCCCAAGCAGCGTGAGTTCTTGAACATTGCGCGGCAACATGGATGATGACTTTACCTCAGAGGTCTAAAGGGGTCAGCTAGACTAGCTGTGTTATTCAGTGGAGGAATCGATTCGACCATTATTGCAGCTCTGGCTCATAGGTGATTGGTATTTTACCTATAGAAATCTAATCTACCGACTGATCTTTTTTCGACTAGACATGCTCCACTGGGAGAACCCATTGATTTATTGAATGTTGCATTCGAAAATCCTAGGAAAGTGAAGGCTCGCCACGGAGGCCCTGGAGGAAGGAAGAAGCAACGTCCAACAACGCAGACTGGACCTACTGTGAAATATGACTACATGGTCCCAGATAGAATCACCGGCATACAAGAGACAGAAGAATTTCGACGAATTTATCCCGAACGCATTTGGAATTTCGTTGGTCTTTGTCTTTATTCCCCGTCACAATCCTGACTTCGAGCAGGTAGAGATCAATGTTCCGTATGAGGTTCGTAAAGTATGGAGATTTATCATTGTGATACTGACAACTTTGAAGGAATGTCAATCGGTAAGACCCATTGTTGAGTCACTACTCCTTCCGAGTAGAACGGTGATGGACCTTGTACGTTTCTTCCTTGCTATTGATTCAGTTCATAATCATTGTGTAGAGTTTGGGACTTGCATTGTACTTTGCCTCACGAGGAATAGGTCAAATCAGAGATCCAAATACAAATGAACCGATCTCATACACTACACCAGCCCGAGTTCTCCTCAATGGTTTGGGCTCAGACGAGCTTCTAGGAGGTTATGGGCGCCACCGGTCAGCTTTCAACTCAGGAGGATGGAAGGCAGTCATAGAAGAGGTATGGTATGGGTATCGTACATAAAATCCCTCTCACTTCCATTCCTCAGCTTCAACTCGAGATCGACCGTATCCCGACGAGGAACTTGGGCCGGGACGACCGCATTATATCTTCCAATGGGAAAGAGACACGACACCCCTTCCTCTCACTTGATGTTGTTTCCTTCTTAGCAAAGCTACCAGTTCAAGTGAAAACGGACCCAAGACTTCCTGTTGGACTAGGGGACAAGACGCTTCTACGTATCATGGCACAGAAGATGGGTTTACTCGAAGTATGTACACGAAAGAAAAGAGCAATGCAGTTCGGATCGCACTCAGCACGGATGGAAGGAGAACGGAGAGGGGATATACCATTAGACTAAATATCATTATGTGCCTCATGA
Source organism: Chondrostereum purpureum (assembly GCA_004354395.1). Classification (NCBI taxonomy): domain Eukaryota; kingdom Fungi; phylum Basidiomycota; class Agaricomycetes; order Agaricales; family Cyphellaceae; genus Chondrostereum; species Chondrostereum purpureum. The sequence goes on along the minus strand of LBLO01000096.1, from coordinate 27,848 downwards.
ATAGGAACTGGAGGCTGTTTAGAGACCATAGTTAGCATCAAGTTAGTATCAAGAGGCGCGCCGTTGACACTTGTTTGTCCTTTGCGGCACGAGGGCCACTTTACCGGCAGGGTTTCGTGCCGCGAGAGTAGTCATCTTCACTTTCATACTACCAACATGAACGCGTTCGCTCAGAGAGGCTCCCAGCTAATAGGTATCGAACGGGTTTATCTCGTCTTTGAGTTATATATTGACACTACAATAATCTCGTCTTAGTTCCTCTCACGCTTGCTGCCCTTGGTATAAGGTCAAGCATTTATGATGTCCCCGGAGGGTACCGCGCAGTTATGTTCGATAGGTTCTCAGGAGTGAAAGGAACAGTGCGCATTTTTTTCTTTTTACGTCTCCTTTTCAGTGTTGAATATGTCTCCAGGCTACGGAGGAAGGTACCATTTCTTAGTTCCTTGGCTGCAGCGGGCAATCCTGTATGATTGTCGCATTAAACCGAGGGTGAGAGCGTCATGACTTTACCAATTGAACCGAAATAACATCTGCTCCTTAGAATATTTCGACAACCACTGGCTCTAAAGATCTTCAAATGGTTTCCCTCACCCTCAGAGTGTTGTCGCGTCCAGACGTTACACATCTTTCCAAAATTTATCAGAGTCTAGGATTGGATTATGATGAGAGGGTACTTCCGTCGATTGGAAACGAAGTTTTGAAGAGTATTGTAGCCCAGTTTGATGCTGCTGAGCTGATCACACAGCGAGAACTGGTGTGTTAAGTTTGATGACTCTCAAAACCTTGTCGTGCTCATTCTCTCGTCAAGGTTTCTTCTAGAATCCGTGAGGATTTGCTTCAGCGCGCAGGGGAGTTCAATATCCTGCTTGAAGATGTCTCAATCACCCATCTTACATTCGGAAAAGTACGATTCTCTGAGCTCATACCTAGTCCCTCATCTCAAATTGTCCCAGGAATTCACGCAAGCTGTAGAGGCTAAACAGATCGCCCAACAAGGTATCTTATACTGGCTTTAAACAATACTATGCTGACAAAATCCCTCACATAGACGCTGAGAGGGCCAAGTTCATTGTGGAAAAGGTAAGCCCTTCGATGTGATGTTCCAACTCTGTATCTCACATACTGTATTAGGCTGAGCAAGAGCGACAAGCAGCCGTGATTCGAGCAGAGGGAGAAGCTGAAGCTGCGAGGACAATCTCGCGTGCACTGGACAAAGCTGGAGACGCATTCTTAGCGTTCCGAAAGATTGAAGCCAGTAAAGCAATCGTGCAGTCTCTATCGACGAATCCGAACGTTTCATATATTCCGAGTAGTGGTGGAAATGTATTGTTGAACGTCCCTAGCAAATAGTGTAGTTAGTCAACGGAAGCAGCGTCAATAAAATGCTTTCTTTGTTCCCTGGATGAATGAGAATTGTGGCGGCCAGGGATCCTGTGCCTGTTGTTCTGGACCCGGAGGTCGGACTTGCCTTCGATGGAAAGCTGTGCCGATGCCGTCGAGTATCTAGATACCTTATGTCAGCTTTGCAAACGTCCTTGGACTTGACTCTGTGATTGAAGTGTAGTCTTCTGTATCTCTTTTTTCTCTTTTCCTCTGTCTCTCTCTGTCTCTCTTCCTCTCTCATCTCCTCCTATTGCTCTATTCTCTCTTATTTCCTCATTTTTTGTAAGATTTTCTGCATCTTGAGCCGTATGACTTTTCTCAGATGGGAACCCACAGGATCTCATATTTCTTTCCCCTTACTGAAATCATGAATCCAATGGGAATGGGTGGTCCTGCGGAGGCGCCGGTGAGTCTAGCATCTAGTCTATCATAGTTCCTATTATCTGATCTAGCCTACACATATCTGCTATCTCGCCTCGTCATAGAGGCGCGCTCATCTTTACGTCGGCAATTTGAGCCNTCGGGTGACCGAGTATATGCTCACAGAAATATTTGCTGTCGCAGGACCCGTTCAGCATGTTAAAATTATTCCCGACCGTAACTATCAACATGGCGGACTCAACTATGGCTTCGTCGAGTACCTTGATATGCGCGCTGCCGAGACCGCTCTTCAAACTCTCAATGGTCGCAAGATCTTCGACACTGAGATCAGGGTCAACTGGGCCTACCAAGGTCAGCAAAACAAGGAGGATACCACTGGACATTATCATGTCTTCGTTGGGGACCTTAGCCCTGAAGTCAACGACGAAGTCCTCGCAAAGGCTTTCGGCGCCTTCGGAACCATGTCTGATGCCCGAGTAATGTGGGACATGAACTCAGGCAAGTCTCGTGGCTATGGTTTCCTTGCCTTCAGAGACAAAACCGATGCCGAGCAAGCGATTGCGACGATGAACGGGGAATGGTTGGGTTCGCGTGCAATTCGTGTCAACTGGGCCAACCAAAAGACGCAGGNCGCCCCTGCCCCTGACACCCCCACTAGCACAGCTCGCCCTGGAATCCCCGGTGGAGCTCCTCCTCCTGTCAGCTTCCAAGGAGGGCCGATGACCTTTGAGTCTGTTGTTCAGCAAACCCCTGCATACAACACCACTGTCTACGTCGGCAATTTGGTCCCTTACTGTACCCAAGCCGACCTTATCCCCTTGTTCCAGTCAATTGGTTATCTCTCTGAGATCCGTATGCAAGCTGACCGTGGGTTTGCCTTCGTAAAGCTGGACACACACGAACACGCTGCTATGGCTATCGTCCAGCTTCAAGGCCAGATGGTCCATGGAAGGTCTATCAAGTGCAGCTGGGGCAAAGATAGAGCTGATGGTGGTGCTGCTGCAACACCCATTAGCCCGACGAGTGCGGCTTCACCTTACGGGAATATGGTATATATATTTCTTGGTATTATATGATATTTCTAGCTCACTTATGTCCTTACAGCCCATGTACAGTATGCCCCAGCCTACTGGATACGCGAACTACGGATTCGGGGGATATGGTGCTCCTGCTCCCGGCGCTCCTGGCGCTACTTCTCCAGGAATGCCCCAAGCTGCTGCTGCGGGCGGTCTTGGGCTTACGGGTGGTCAGGGAGCTGGCACCGATCCTAGCGTCGCCGTTGCTGGGCAAGCCGCGCAACAACAGTGGGGTCAGGACCCCAGCTACTACTCTAACTACTGGCCGGGTAAGAGTTCATATCTTTGACTTCAAGGGGGTTGCGACTGAGGCATGGTAATTTGTAGGGTACTATGGCCAGCAGCCTACTGCTCAGGCTGGTGGGGATACTCAGATGCAAGGACTATGAACTGCTCGATGATCGTTTGACATATGCTGATTGTGCCCAAATTCTTCTTTTCTAATGTTTCGTTTCTTCAATTTCTTTCCCTTTGTTTATCTCCCCTCTCTCATTCTCTTTGACTCTAAGTAAATGTAGCACAACATCGACCTTCCTTGCCGTGTTCTTTTATAACAGAATGTTTTCTTTCCCCCTCTCATCATTCCTGAATCCTGCATGTCTATACTCCCTCTGTTTCTGTGGCTCTTGCTCCCCCTTTTCTCTTCTAAAATCTGTCCATCTTCTTTTTTATGCTCATACATATGTATCTCAGGCATCATCATCTCTCCCTTCTCACCTGTTCCTGTCCTCTGTCCCAATTATTTTTCCCCAACTCTCCTGGTGGTGACCACCTGTTTTATATTGTTTCCTTCTCAATGAAATCCGTTTTCTGCTTCCAGAAATCAAGGGTGGTTTGCAAGACTAGATGTTACTAAACAGGTGAGGGTATATATAATTAAACAAGCAGTAGAATGGGATTGGAATGGAGGTGTATAGCGAACAAAGCAGGGATATGTCGAGCACGAAGATACGATACATGTGAGGACGACAATGATGCCCAAGCTTGGGGATATATGCAAGAAGAGTCGCTGGCAGAGTCATCTAATCCTCTACAATCAACCATTCGGTGTCTGATCCAAGCCCTTCCCCGGTGGAGACGTTATCCCATCCTTCGTCCCCGTCGAGGAGTTGGCTTCGTTCGCATCCCCGTTTCCCGACACAGATGATGCAGCACTAGTTCCAGAATCCCCTTCTCGCCAACTAGCCACCGCCTGATGCTTGGTGCGCATGGTCTCGTAAAACTCATTGGCTTCGTTCATCTTGTTAGCTTCACTTTGCTTAGCATCAAGCCACCGTTGAAGAAGTTTGGCGTTGTCTCTGGTGAGAGTCTGGTTGCGGTCTTCGATTTGACCGAGTTCCAGTTGAAGGGTACTGATTTCATCATGTAATATCTGACAAACCCATCTAAGTAAACAGGTGAAGACACGGTAGAAGGAAATGTTCACCTGTACGGTGCGATCTTTCTCTGCCATGAGTTCGTTGTGTTGTTCGACTTTACGCCTGAGGACAACGAGTTCGTCCTTTACTTTGCGCAGATTCTCGGCATCTACTCTCGAGACCTCTTCTTTCTCTCGTAAAGTTTCTGTCATGGAGAGCAGTCGCTGAGTATTCTGTCCTTGCGTCTTGTATACTCCGGCCATTTCATCGCGCAAAGATGATATCTGGGATTCGAGAGATGCGACATACGCCGCACGGACGGGGTTGCTAGAGGGATATGCAACGCCTGAGGAATGTGTGATACTGGCCATTACAAATGTACGCACTCTTCGTTTGTTCCTGGAACGAAGACGGTAGAACTACTTGCATTACCCTTGACAGTATTCACGGCGCGTAAAAGAGAGGCATTTCGATCCTTCAAAAGTTTGGTCTGTTGGGCAAGTCTTCGGTCTACGGAATAGATAGATTAGATACGAAAAGAAGAGGAAGGCGATAGAAGAATACATTGTTCGATAATGGAGGAAAACGAGGATTCCTTTGCGTTTCTCTCCGCCAGGCGGAGGCGGAGGAGCTCCTGCCAGACAGGTTCGGCCATGGAGGGAGGGCAGAGGGGCGACCCGATTTGGAAGGTGGGCGGCTGACGAGAGAGACCTGACTCCGGCCCACGACCACTGCAGCGCTTTTGTTCTTCCCTCCATTCCATCACTCTTCTCCTTCTTTCGCTCACACAAACATGGGTCGAGTATTGCTCAAGGTATGTGCTATCCAGCTTTCTGTGTAGTGCACATTACAACTCTCTGCCAGGTTATCATTCTCGGTGACAGCGGGTGAGTCGTAATTCACTTCAGACATCTCCCACTCCTTCTTATTCTCATATCTCTAGTGTCGGAAAGACCTCGCTCATGAACCAGTATGTTAACAAGAGATTCAGCAACCAATACAAGGCCACTATCGGCGCCGACTTGTAGGCACTCATTCCGTTCCTTATCCGGATTCAACAGCTAAACCTGCCCCACCCAGTCTCACCAAGGAGGTCATGGTCGACGATAGCCTCGTAACAATGCAGGTTGGCCTTCCCATTGAGATTTCTCTCAACTTTTTTNCTCACATCACAAAAAGCTTTGGGATACTGCTGGTCAAGAGCGCTTCCAATCCTTAGGTGTTGCTTTCTACCGTGGTGCGGACTGCTGTGTTCTCGTCTATGACGTTAACAGCGCAAAGTCCTTCGAAACCCTCGACAGCTGGAGAGATGAATTCCTCATCCAAGCAAGCCCACACGACCCAGAGAACTTCCCCTTTGTCGTACTCGGCAATAAGATTGATATGGAGGAGAGCAAGCGACAGGTTCGTGTGTCCTTATCGTTTAGCGTCATCCTGCCTCACCCCTTCAATCTCCCTATTTAGGTCACCCAGAAGCGGGCCATGACGTGGTGCCAATCGAAAGGCAATATTCCTTACTTCGAGACCTCTGCAAAGGAAGCAATCAATGTAGAGCAGGCCTTCCAAACGGTGGCGAAGAGCGCACTACAACAAGGCGAAGACCAAGAGCTGTCAGACCCCACTCCCACTATTTCTTTGACCAATGTTTCTAATCTGCATTCTTCTGGCAGGTATGTCGACTATCCCGACCCAATTCAACTCAACTCTGAGAACACACAAAGCTACGGATGCAATTGTTAAACGTCGTTCTTCTGGATCTTGCTTATCAACGTTGGCGAGGACCATTGACTACCCTTCCTTTGTTTTCATCACATATTTGTCGTCATGTCCTTTCATGTTATTTACCTTTTCTGCCACATAATCTTCTGACTTCAGTCTCAACCTGCCTTATATCATTCAAACCCATGTTGTGTGTGGACTCTCATTCCTGTGAATATTGTACAATGATGTTGGTCTTACATGCTTTACAAGTGGGTTGATAAGGCTTCAAAACTCCTTGGCAAGTGTTTCCCCTGCAATCCTCCCAAAGACTACTGCCTCGAGCAAAGATGACCCCTAATCTGTTCTGTCCATGCACCCCACCAATCGCCTCTCCCGCAGCATAGAGTCCTTTGATAGGGAAACTGGAATGGTCCAAGACGTGTCCTTCCGCGTCCACTGTGATGCCTCCCATAGTCTACATAACAACATAAGGATCAGCCGAAAAGACTCGGAACAAGAATGTTGACATACATAGTGAACTACGGGTGTCATCTCTGCAACAAAAATTGCAGCATCTAAGTTGTATACAGCATTGTCAAAGGTGTCTGCAATGAATGCAGGTTCAGTACAGCGTGAAAGTACCAAGACAAAACCCCTACTCTTTCCGAATGGATCAGCTGCTAGCCCAGCTGCGGCTTTCGTGTGCGCTTCAAACGTTGCGCGGAGGGTGTCCACCGATACATTCGTCTCCTCTGAGAAAATTTTGGCGTTTTCGTATTTCTTCATAAGACCTTTCGAGATGTAAAAGTCACAGTGTGCCTTCAGAACTTGGTAGGCTTCGACGTTCATGAGGATACGAATAGGCGCCTTTCCATCTTTGATCACTTCTTGCATTTTGCCAGTAACGGCGTCTCGTCGGTCAAGCTCATTCACAAAACGTTCACCGTCCTTGGTGATCAAAAGTCCTCCAACTCCTCGTAGCGCTTCGGCAGCAAGGAATTTGGTCTTAGCAGTAGGATCTTTGGGGTCAACGAAACCTGGGCATAGATGGATCAGTCCAAGGAATTTGGCAGATGTATGAGTATACTTTTACCTGTTGGGTGGACTTGAACTTGATCCATATCGCACAATGTACCAGAGCGATTGAGAGTTAGCACAAGCCTATGTCCGTCGCCCGTAGCATGGTCACCATTAGTCGTGGGTAGAGTGAGAAGGTCAGGTCGGAATTGTGCCAAGTACCCCTTCTCTGTGAAGTCAGCAGCATATCCTCTGCTCATCCACATTAGGCTCGCTGTCTCTGCAGAAATTTGACAACTTACCCTGTCGCAATCACAACACTTCCTGCCTCGGTAAGGATCTCTCCGTTCCAATCATACTGAACACCGGATACCCGACCCATATCCTCGACAAGGCCGATAACTTTCGTTGCTTTGAGCACTTTGACTTTTCCAGGATCCGTCCGAGCGAGAGTCTCAAGCTTCTTCATTAGCGCAGAGGTAATTGCCCAGCCTGGTGCGCCCCCTTCGCCACGGTGTGTCCTCGGGATCGAGTGCCCTCCGAGTCTAGTAACGAGAGATAAATCAACGCCAAATTGGTTTGTGAGCCATGAGATAGCTGGTGCCGAGTTAGATGTAAGGGCCTTGATGAGATGAGGTCTGGCAAGGAATGGTCCGGCGGAGGCAGTTGTATCAGCGATGCTGACAAAAAAGTGATTAACGAAACATGAGATCTACTAGGAAAATAGCTAACAATGCATCCACAGTATCGTTTATATTTAATTGACGCTGAGCTTCTGTCTCAGCACCATTTATGCCTGAGCTGGCTTTGACCGAGTTACCGCCCAATCTATCCTCGCAGTTTATTTAGAAAAAGGTATTTAAAGATTAAATAGATCGACGCACGATGGCTTCTTGTCAATCAAAGTCACACCAATTCCTTGTTCGATGAGTCTATGAGCTGCACTAAGACCTGCAAGACCTCCCCCGATGACGACTGCGTGGTGGGTAGACATGAGACCTTGGGAATAGAACCGCCGAGCAAGTAAACAAGAGATTGCGGCCGTTAGAAGGAAGAGAAGGATAGTTTGTCTGTTTGGGATTGCGAGCTTCATTCATCGCGTGGACAACATGAGGTGGGGTTTATAAGTCTGTAGTCGAAGTCTAGAAGCTTCGGAGATTTTGAAGACCTGGCCCAGAGCGTGAACAGTCATCTAGGAGCTGGTATTCGGCCATAGTGCCATAAACGGCTTATAAGACAGTGTCAGACAAAGTACTGGCAGTATAGTATCAGTACTAAGTAGTTGGGATAGGACGTTGGCAGGAGGAGAGTGCTCATCAGCCTATGCACCTCGGGAACCGGATCGCGGAACGCGGGCCGACGCATTGTACTATCGATCCCTGAATCCTGATACTTCAGGTTGAACACCAACCTCTGCAGGGGTCCTATTTCTGCTAATGAGTTCCGAGTCGCAAGACATGGCTTCGCGATTGGGCTTCCGATTGTCTCGAGGTGTACTTTCTACCATCTATCCCCCGTGAGCAAAACGTCTTTTTGTACCTAGATACTTTCTGTTGAAACTGCCTTATCACTTGAAAGGATTCCTCAAGCCTATACATGGGCATCCAGCTATATCTCTACACCAGAACGGCCTTTACTAGACATGTCCCAAGGTGTACCAGGGACTTTGCCACACCCATCTCTTCAAAAAGCGCTCGGTGAAGCCTCCTCCTCCAGCCGCAGCTTTGGTTACTGTCCTGCTCAAGGAGAGCAATCCCTCAGATCTGCTCTTTCTGAAGATATTGGGCTAGCATATACGGGATCCCTTTCGTGCGACGTAAACCCAGAAGACATTGCTTTGACTACTGGATGTAACATGGCATTTGTCGCTACAATCCAGGCTCTAGCAGATGCTGGCGACGAAGTTATTCTCCCAACACCATGGTAGCTGCTTTGAATTCTGACTGAGCTAGCATCTTATTGACCAGATACTCCCCAGGTACTTTAATCATCAGTGAGCAGCCTAACTTTGGATTAAATACCCCCTAAAGTTTGTATATCATCCAGAATGACTTTGACTTTGCTTGGGATCACTCCGGTGCCACTGAAAACCTATCCTGACCAGGGATTCCTGCCCTCTGTTAGCGATTGCAGATCTCTCATAACCGAAAAGACGAAAGCCATAGCCATAGTGTCTCCAAATAACCCCGTAGGTGGTGGGATGTGGTTCAATTTCGCTCTGTGGCTGACAATCTGCACAGACTGGAGCAACATATCCCTACAAACTTTTGGTGGACCTCCTCCAACTAGCTCGCGAGAAAAATATTGCGTTGATCATTGACGAAACTTACCGTGATTTTATCACTTCGGGAACCCCCCATGGTCTATTCTCAGAAGCCCGTTGGCGGGAGANCTTCGTTCACCTTTACTCGTTTTCAAAGTCATACTGTATTCCAGGCCATCGACTCGGCGCCATTGTTGCTTCTCCCACTCTCATCCGGAGGATTTGCGTTATCTTAGATTGCCTACAAATTTGTCCTCCGCGTCCTATTCAGCTAGCATTGGCCCCTCTTCTTCCATCTCTGCGAGACTCCATACGAGAGACGGCACTTGCTATCGAAGCTAGACATGTCCTGTTTAGAAGGAAGCTCCCGAAAAACTGGAAGATTGGCTCCCAAGGAGGATATTATGCATTCGTGAGACATCCTTTCAAAGGTATCATGTCTCGCGAAGTCTCTCGTAGACTTGCAATGGAGCTAGGGACTGTAACCCTACCCTCTGCATTTTTCTGTGATGAAGGGGATGGTCAAAATATTAGAGAAGAGGATCAATGGATTCGGTTTTCTGTGGCAAATGTTGGGGATGTCGATATAGAGACGATCTGCGAGAGATTAAAGGAAAGTGAAGCTGCTTTTGGCTGGGAAGTGCAAGTTTAAATAGAAGGTAGACTAGGAATTGGATACACAAAAATTCGGAGTTTATCACCGGTGTCAGCCCTTGGAATTAGATCCTGGACCCAACCCTCCCATCACGTTTTGCATTGCGAGGCTGAGTGACGGTCAAAACCCCAGGCATTAGCTTACAAAATATGACACACCTGTAGGCCACTCGGCATGGTTTCTTCTGCTTGCTTTGTTTTTTCCCCCAATTTTGATGATTCGAGTTATTCGCTATCATGTCTTGATCCAAATCTGGGAGATCGAACTATGAGACGGGCATTGCTTTTAACTGGAACAATGTGCAAACCTTTGTCGACATTAAACAAACGAATCTTTTCAGCAGGGAGCATGTCCCTGGGCATAATATGAGACGGGGCACCAATTAACGACATCAAACATACCAAGTATTGGTCTTATCATAATATCGAACACAGAACAGCGGCGATTTCTGGGTGGACTGGCGGCTTTCCCAGCTGACATAGATATTTTGAGGAATTTCTTCGCTTTCCGGTCCATAGACCTGTCCAGGCCACCAAGGATACGAGTCTACAAAGAATGGTCAATGAACCCATGTAACAGACTGGTTCCAACTTACTGGTCTTTCCCCATACTGATGAAGAATGCATTAGAAGTTCTCCACGCAATGTAACTTACACTCACCATGAGTACCAGTTTTCAATACCTCCCCTTCTTTAAGAATTACCATGGCCGGTGAACGACCAGCAGCACGAGTGATAACCTTGCTAGACGATGCGGCGGGCAAATTCAGGTCAACAGCGTCCTTTGGAACAGCTGCAGAAGCTCGGGTCGAGGATCGACGCTTGGGTTTAACAACATTCTCAAGTTCGGACTGTACACTGAGCTCCAAACTTTCGTCGATATTCATCGGCCCAACAGTGTCGTCTATGTCTTCTGGTTCATCATCGAGCTCGCTCAGGTCGCTCATGCCTGTAGGCAGTGCAGTATTTGGGCCTGAAGAAGATATTGGAATTTGGGATGCCTCCGCAAGTTGTAATTTTCGTCTCCTAGCCTTTTCGCGTCGGATGGCTGGCGTGTCCAACTCTTCAATGATGGTTGTTCCTGTGGCAGTGGTAAAAATCCGACCAGGAGGGATGATGTCGTTGGGATCTGATGGCGAGACTACGTTTGGGGTGCCTTTGCGCGACTGGGAAGCTTCTTCGACTATTAAGCCATCTGTGGATCGAGTAGAAAGCAAAGTCTGGTTATCTGACTCTGCAGTGGAAAACGTTGCAAGGGCAGACGATTTATGGTCTATATAACAATATAATGACTCAATAATTTACGACATAGCGATATGGACGTACCCAGTTTCTGCTTCTTCTTGGGATGAGGCTGCATACTTTTGTCGTTGTTTTCATTGGCCCTTTTGTCTTCATCTTCGTTAGCTACGGACACAGGGAGGGGAGGAGGAAGTCTAGCTCTTCCTCCACGTTTTNGATCAGGCGGCAAAATCCAGCCTGTCTCAAACATAGTGAATAGGTCTCTGTTTCCCACGTCATCAACAACACGGGGCCCCTCAGAGGATTGACGGGGCGTTGAGGAGGAAACAGGTTTCTTTGGTAGAACCTTCTCGGAATCTTTTCTTGGTGGCAGGGTTAGGTGGATTTTGATGCCAGACGACGCAGGCGATTGAGTAGCAGAATCGACCTCGACCTTTTCAATGAAAGAGTCCGCGGTGTCCTCCTCAACTCTAGTTATTTGGTTCGCCTCTGCTTCAAAGGCAGCTTCTGCACGTACAGCTCGCCGAGTGCGTGGTATGGTGATAGAGAGCACGCTAGAGGACGCAGATCCTGTCTCTCCCTCTGCACCAGATGATTCAGCTGATTGTCCTGCACGTTTGGAAGTTCGTGATGCTTTTTTCGATTTGGGAGGCTTTGGCGGCGGCTGCGGTGTTTGAACAGGTGGTTTAAGCGTAGCATACTCATAACTCAACAGTGACGTGATCGGATCGCTCTGCAGCACTATGTTGATCTCGTCTTGAATCAGGTCGGAGGAAACTAATAATTCAAGAATGGAAAGTGGTGGCTCAAGGTCCCCGACTTCGAGGTACGGTCTCGGAGCAGTCGATTGGTCTCTGAGGGTGACATTATCATCGCTTTTGGGGGATGTTAATGGCTTTGGAACATTGCACAGCTCGGTAAGATTCTCCAATATGGGTTCTGATGCTGTCTTTATGCGTTGGGCGGTTCGGTAAAACTTCGTATCCGGCCTGTTATATAGCGTTGCATTATTGAAGACAAGTTCGACATCATTCTAGACAGAAATGTTACACCACTCCCTGGTTGATTATGGATACTACATAGCTTACCTTGAACGCCTGGAGATCCCAGTACTCGTGACGATCGAGCTTTTCGTCGATAACAGACCAGCACATGGGTTTCTTGACAACATCGTAGTAGTCAGGAGCTTCGTTTCTGGTTACTGGATTCTTGAAATATTCATTACGGTCCACCCTGAGAAGATACTCGAAATTGGTTCAAGAAGTGACCACACCACATCTCAAAGGCTCACCCTGAAATTTGCTCAAAAGCAGTCCGAAGTTCAATCTCATTACTGAAAAGACTTTTGACCAAGACGTCCTGTATGATTTCAGCCTGTGCGAGTTTCCGGCTTTCACGCTTTCTAGTTAACTCAGCTAATGTTCGAATCTTCTGAAGATCGTCCCTGAGTCGTTTCAGTTGCTGAGAATATGTTAGAAACAACAGACAAAGTAAATTTGAGCATTCAAAGTTACTGACCTCTAATTTCACCTTCCGCTCTTCTTCTGTTTGATTGAGGTTCTTGCTTGCTAGTGTCCACGGTTCTAGATGGAGCCGCTTCAAGAGAGGCGCACCACGACGAGCCTCGCGCTTTAGGCTCCAGTACCGACATACCATTGACACGAACTCCGTGGGCTTACGAACTTTGATTTTATCGATATATTTTTCGATTCTCTGTACGATGATTGCAGGAGCCAGAGGTGGCCCAGGCTTGTACGTCTTTGCATAGGCGCGAGCTGACTTCGAAGACACAGCAGAGGGATCTGCTTCCTCAGCCGCCAATGCCGCTTCGCGAGCTTCTTGTTGCTCTTTCTGTGTATGTGCATGGTAAAGACAGTGACATAAAGTATAAGATAAAGGAGTTTACCGAAAGATGGCGTTCGCAATGAGCAGATAACTTTGCAACTTCGTAGGCGTTGGATGCCTTCATAGGGGACAGAAGCTTTGCTTTGCGTGCACAGGTTGCATGGAAGGCCGTGAAGCAGGATGTCTTGGCACACTGTATACATGCACCCATCCGAATTTCACACTCGCTACATTTCTTATAGGATGTTGAATATAGTCATGCGCGGAGATGAGATAGAAGGTCATACCAGCTTCCAGCGTTGTTTTGATATCTTCTCAGTGCCGATTATTGGCTCCATGAAAGAGTCATTGCTGACTTCAGTCTCCGGGACCCAGATTGCACACAAAAGATGGACCCAGTCCCCATTGGGGGTTTGTTTAAATGCGCCGCCTTCGTTGGGACACAACATACACGACTGAGATAGACTTCAGATGTAGCACTGGACTGAGGAATCCATGACGTACAATAGGGTTCTCTGGTGATACTAGGCATTTCCGACACAACCATTGTCCTTCAGGGATATAGGGTACACCGTAACACTCTAGAACCCACTGAATGATCAAACAAGTCTTGAACGTTACGACAATACGCACCTTGGTGAACGGCCAGGTTACACCCGTCACAAAACACGATAGCATTGCTGTTTTCTCCTTCGGAATCGTCACATATAGCACATGTCGAATCTTCAGAGGNCATAGCCAAATCTGTTTTAGGTATGTTCTTGTTCTAGTATCATGAGCGCGGGAATCAGCAAAAAGATTCTAGAATATACATAATGGCGCACCAAATCATACCACTCCTTTTCCAACCTATCCATAACAATCTCGAACGTCTCGTAACTAACTTTGTTGAGTTGATCCTTCTTTCTTTCTTCGTTGACGCTGTCCAGCCATTCTTTGTCTGCAAGGGACCTCATTCTGTAAACTTCATACATCAGACACTACGGGAGTCGCACCTTGCTCATCCATGTCATATTCAACCTGTGTCGCAAGATCACTTTCTAGAGGTTCTGCAAGAGCAGTAAGTTATCCAAGTCAAAAATCAGGACGGTGTATGATACCGATATGTCTAATATAGTTGTCTGGCCGCTTGAAGTCGCGAAAATCGTTATCTGGTCCGTGATATCAGATTTCGGGGGAGAGTTAAGGAGGTATGAGTATCACTGACACCCGTACGATTTAGCTTGCATGTCATGCACTCCGGTCGTTGTAAGGTCTTCCGGAACTTTCTCAAATGAGACTTTAGGGAGTGGAACTGGTGGAGGTGGTCGTGAAACTCTTCGGGCCATCGTGATATTGAATGTATGATATGAAGACGCTCAGGGCCTAGAGTACAGACTGTATAGTTAAGAGGTGTGAAGGTGTGTTACATAATCCAAGGCGATTGCTTTATCGGTCCGGAAAGCCGCGCCTCAATCAGGTAATTAAAGGCCTTTGACCGTGTAGTCTTCAACTGTATTGTAGAATTCCTGGATTATTCTCTTTTGTGCATCTCTGGGAATTTCTCCCTGATATATAAAATCAGTCAGTCACAAATTCATAGGTTACACGCTTGACTGGTGTACGCACGGCTTCCCCAGTCACCCCTCTGACGACAATATATTTGCGCCCCAGAAGGATACTTTCTGTCACTTCACCGAATGAGGGGGAAGAACATGATCTTCCGAAAACATCGTGGGGCCCTGTGATCAACCCTCCAGCTTCTTGTACAATAACAATGCCAGCACAAACATCCCAGGGGTAACATCCCACTTCCCTGTATAGATTCCGTCACTGGGATTACTAAGAACGTGGAGGTGGAATAATGAACCAGTATAGATCCAAAGATCCTTGAGCCACCCATGCATAGTTCAAGGCTGAGCTTCCTGTGGATCGGATAGAATGGACCATCTTTCCTCCGTCAGTTAACTCGGCGGCTAGACGATGAAAAGATGTTGTCCTCGCAGTTAGTGGCATGGAGGACCTGTCGTTGCCCCAATCCATAACTGAGAGAAATAAGCAAATTGATAGGGTCGATATGTGAACTGGATATGACACCTATGAGGGCCTGCGAGAGAGATGAAAGTGGTTTGGGAGGGGTCGCAAAAGGCAGTTTTCGCGGTATCCCGGAGTTTGCGGTGAAATATGACCCCTTCCCTCTGATCCCTGTCCACTGATGCAGTATTATGTTAGCATTAGGCGCAAACAAATTAAACTACTCACCAGATGATCCAGAAATGGATTGAAAATAACACCTAGCACAGGTTGTTTTTTGTGTATGAGACCAATAGAGATGCATACAAATGGCAGTCCATGAACATAATTCCCTGGTATCTCGTCGATTTTGTAGCACTATATGTATATTTAGTAAAACATACCAGTTCCATCTATGGGATCTACGCAGTAGGTAGGCTCGTCAGTCAAAGGTTCTCGTACTCCTGCAGCATAGGACTCTTCGCCAATTCTGCAGATGCGTATGAGGATATAATACACGAGGCAGTGGTATATGCAACGGACAACTTGAACGATGGATATGCTCTGGCAATTTCTGAGAAGACAAGCTCCTCAACCTTGGTGTCATACTCAGTAACGACATCTACAGAACTAGTTTTTTCTTCAAATGTCGATATGTTTTTCAGGGCCTCGGATCCCTGCAGGATGACGTCTCCAGATTTACGGGCCAAGTGGATCGTGAACGCTAGGATTTCTTCCAAATCAAGGGTTGTTGACATGACCGTTTAGGAAGTCAGTAGTATCGGGTATTTCAAATGAACTTGAAGATCAGCATGTAGAAGAAGAGTGAGTCACTACAGAACCTAGGTATTCTTTTGTGACCTTCTTCTTTCCTTCAGGCCAGCTTCGGGCATATAAAATACCTATGTAACAGAAGAATTTCTCTGGGCCTCGACGAACGGTCGCTAATGAGTATGTATGTGTTAGTTACTTCAAGGTTTTCACCGTTGTAATGAGCAAGCACCTCATCCGCTCACCGTACACAGCCTCTGGATTTCGACATGATCAAGCTCACCACGACACTGAATGCGTGCCAACCTTTACTTCCGCTCATAACTGCTGTTTTCCTCACCGGCTGGAACTTCTCTCCATTCAGCCCGCGTAATGAAATATATACTCTCATACCAGCACCATGGGCAGTCGAACTACCCTTGTCACTTTCTACCATCTCTTCCCGTTTCCTTCAATCTTTGATATTTCTTCAACTACAACCCAATAGTGTTATAGCCTATTGCTATATACTATGGATCCCCGTTGCAATAGCTCGCCAGTTGATCGGCTTCATTCTCTCGCGAAGTGTCGGTTGGGCATTTCCGCGTCTGTTTTTCCATTGGGCGCTCTATGAGCTCTCGTCAGGCTTTGGGCCATCTATCTTCACATATCTGATTCTAACAGGATCAGCGTCACAATTTCCCTATGTACGGAACCACGAAGCATGGTTCCATGTTGCTCTCTGCCTCCTCCTGGCGAGATTGGAGGACGCGTCATGGACATATGGAATCACCATACTCTGTACAGCCGTGCTTTACACTTTGTGCTTCTTGACGCAAAGATATTACCCATCCCATCTCAGAGATCAATTGTCTAAATCCTACGAACTCTCGCGTAACCATCGTCCAGGCAGAGAACATGACAGGGAAGCTCAGAGGCAGCGGACGAGCGTCATGGACAACGAGCGGGAAAGGGACTCCTCCGAATTTCAACCATCAGCATTCAATCCCATGAGTGATTTCACTTTACCAAAACCCCGTATCGTCATTAGGAGTTTGGTATTTGGCTTGGTAGCCATTGTGCTCTCGAACACAGTCCCTGGTGGGCTCTTCCCGGCACCATTCCTCATCCAGATGCCTCCATCCCCCCGTTCTCCTGCACCGTTGCTCGATATTTTGATTCTTACTCACCAACGCCCAAACATCACAGGATCCCTCACACTCCTCACCACAACCATCGACTCATATATACCCTTCCTCAACCCGGACGTTTCCCTCTCCGTGTTTACCCATTCCACCACACATGCAGCTTTTGTCGCCGCTAAGGAGCACTTCAAAAACTCTGATATCACTTTCTATGTGGATGATGACCAGCACTACGATCTTGCACACGGTCAATATCTCCATCTGTCTGAGGCCTTTCGCTGGGAGAGTGAACGTGATGTGAGGGACCAAGCAGAGTGGATTATGATTTCCGAGGACGATTTTCCAATATGTGGTGGACAGAAAGGATGGAACGCCGTTGCGCAAGTAATGAATATCATAGAGCACAATGAAACCCCGAAGGTATCCAGATCAGGGTTCGTAGGGACTGGGGGCAGGTCTGTTACCTTATTTTCTGAACTCTTTCATTAGCATCTGACACGGACATTTCAGTGGACTGATCTTTCACCGCTCCTTCCTACCGATTTTATCCATGATCTTACGCACATATGCCGAGGTTTCCTCAAAGCTGCCTCCTAGCTCCCCTAGAAGGCCCCCTGACGTCGTTATACAAGACTGTCTCATCGGGATAGACCCCCTGTGTAGTGGTACTAGAATGGTTATTACCTCTCGGCTGGTCATGGACCATATTGGTGGAATGGTCTCTACGAACAGGAACAAGCCAGGAAACACAGACAAGTGGAGATGCGGTTGGAGACACGCATTCCACGGGAGGGTGGAAGTGGAACAGGTCATTGTAGTGTAACGAGAATGCTTTTCTATCCTGATCTACTTGTATATAGCTCATGCATACCAGGACGTTGTATTTATTAATTTAATCTTTATCACGGACTCTGCGCCGTTCAATCCACTCTTTTGCGCGTTTTCGTCGCTCTTCCCTTCTACCCTCGTCATCTGTGAGTTCTGGGCCGGTTGGCTCTTTAATTTCTGTGACCGTTCCTACAGTTGTGTCTTCTCCTACCCGATCTTCCTCGTCGCTACTGGCATAATCTCCTAGCGTCCCCAACAGACTACTACTGTGTTTAGTAGCTTCTTCATCCCGTTTCTCTTTGGCTACTTGAGCCTTGACTGTCCGCCATGTGCGCGACCAACGCCCTCTCAGAAACGCAAACCGTCCATCTGCTCCGTGATTGGCGAGTATCCGAATTTCTAACTGTGCAGGATTTGGTGATCCAACTAGATGCTTTGCAGTCCGAGACATGAGATCTTTCTGAGGCACGTTGGGCTTCGTGCATAATTTTGTGAATATATTCCTGGTCAAGAAGGGATGGACTGATGGCATACCTCTTCATCGCTCCCGCCCCAGGGATCAGGATCATCTGGACCTGAATCTTCCCGCTCACGAGCTTTTAGACGCTCCTCTCGTTGTTGTTCTATAGTTTTTCTCTTTCTCTCCCGCCGGTAGTCCTCTGTTTCCTCTGGGGTGAAGAAGAATGTGTCCTCAGAGTCAGAAGGAAGGTCGGACCATCCAGAAGGTGATGGTGGGGCATCGTTGAAAGTATTGGATCTTAACACTGTTGGAGCGCAGGACAGTAGAAGCCTTGCATCATACCTGAGAAATTAGGGAATCAGAAGGCGTTGAAAGAGACCATCGTTGGGAAGTGGAGAGAGTTCAGACCATAATGCAAACCCGGATACCATGATATATATACCGCACAGACATCTCAGGGGAAAGGCCTACCTGTCAACTAAAGTAGGAGACTCATTCGTACTTCTATCATCCCATTCAAGCGGGATCAGAGCACTTCCCTGACATTTCGCTTCCAGAGCATCAGCGGCAGCAGCAGATTTTGGCCCGCGGAGAATATCAGCCTCATGGGCTTGAACCCATAGCATTGGATCCAGGATTGGGGGCTCAGAGTGAGAATCACGTCGTTTATTAACAGGACTTGCATTCCGACGTCGGGAATATGGTTGCTTTCGTTTACTAGAACTGGACATGGAAGTAGTCAGCAAGAAGAGTCGTACCAACCCNGGTTAGGAATTGACAGTGAGTACTTAAGCTGAGGTAACTCGCTCGCAGAATGGACAGCAGAAGCGTGACAAGTAAAAGAGCCATTCGTTGGAACTATGAAGGCGTTTACTACATGGTACAAAGGAAATAGGTCATAAAGACATACACCTATAAGATGATACAATTACAAGCACGCATGCACATATACAAATCACGAGAGAGACAGACTAGATATAAAACATACTATTCCTCATATCGGGATGCAACTAGAGTTGAAGAAAGCAGTGAGTAGTATGTCTGCAAAAGGTTTATTGAATGAACATACCCCTTCACCCCAAGCCTTCTTCGCAGCCTCATACACCTTCTGTTTCTCCTCATCCTTGGATAATCGTGTCCCCACTGAAGAGGCCTTATCGTCACTCAAAAAGTCATTGAGATAACACCTCCCTCGTTCACACGCCAGATCCGCGTAGTATGCTGGGGGAACTAGACTGACAGCTTTGGTTGCTCGAGCGTAGAGATAACTCGCATCGTGAGTCCCTTGTTGGATCTCGTTGGCGGTCAGATTGAACTCAGAGTCGTAAATGACGTTGTAGTGTGTGGCCTTGACGCTACCTTGAAGACCTGCATGGGCTTGTAGATAAAAGTCAAAGTCAAAGCTAGAAGGAGGGTAAATACATTTCAAACATTTACATCTAAGGGGTGCACTTACAGTCCAGTAACTCCTTTATCAACTACCGTCCCAGCCTTTGTGTTGCCATTCCGATCAGCGAAAGCAGAGTCCGTCGGATAGAATCTATGTAGAGTTTTAGCAACCCTTCAATATGGACAACTCGAAATATACCTGGCATGATGGCGCTTTCCGCAGATAACGATAGCGAGATGAGGTTTGTACCCCTTCTTCAATTTGCGTTCTTTAGTATCAAGCTTCTTGAAAGCCGAGAGCAATTGCGGTAGTTCCTCGAGGAGCACCGTATCGTATTGACCCTAGCTCAATATTAGCACAACGGCTCCATGAACAGTAAATCAGAGGGGAAGCATACCTCCGAGACACCATCGCGAAAAACGAGTATCCTCTCCGGTAAAGTCTTATTGTTCTTCTCATACACCTGCAGCCGTTCCACAATCATGTCACGAAGTTCATCAAGCATCTACATCACTCTCCAGTAAGCACCAGCGTGGATAACTGCGAAGAAATACCTACCTCTTTCTTGCTTTCCTGTATTCTGATGCTGGCAGGATATTGAACAAAATTATCATCGGTACTTGCGACGACAGCTGCAATCGAAGGTGTCCCTTCGCGACTCGTTGGGCCCGGGTGGGTGACATCTATACCCACTAGCATCGTCTTCTTCTTTGTCAACCATTGCGTAGCATTTTTGTCAAGCTAGATTTCCACATGAGTTGGAGCTCAATAACTGTATATTTACAGGCATAAACGTACGAGGTGGTTGATCCCACCCATCTTGGTGTTGCATTTCAACGCGATGTTTGACAAATATTGATCTTGTTTCTTCTCATCACCCAATGCCTTGCTCAATTGCATATGAATCGTGTGGATACCAAGTTCCACGTCACCAATGCGCTGGAAATGGATTAGCCATCTCGTTGAAAGCCTGCCTACATGAAACCCCACCTTAATCCCAGGATAGATGAAATTATCCCTCTTGGAAAGCAACACCAGCACGAATCCAGGTTTGACTCCTTGCTTCGCCTGAAGCGCTTCAACAAATTTGCCTTTCAGATGCGCCAATGCGCCCAACCTCCCCGGGTCCTGATGTTGTGGCGGAAGGGGATCAGTGACTATCAGACGAGGGAGCCCAGGTGGAACCTGCATCCCACTCCTCTTCAACTTTTCTGCAAACCGCGTCACCAGAGTCTGCAGTCGGGGGTCCGTCGGCCCATTGACCAACGCTGGGCCATCGCGCACGACAATGATCCACCAACTACTGACTTGTGCACCACGTTGGAAAGTAACATCCAAGATATTCCAACTTCCATCCTTGACTCTGGCCATACCTTTGCGATAACTCAATCCCGGAGGGGNCATGATGCGTCCAGGGACACCGGCCATCTCTGGGTCTAAAGCAATA
This sequence comes from Chondrostereum purpureum, assembly GCA_004354395.1. NCBI lineage: Eukaryota > Fungi > Basidiomycota > Agaricomycetes > Agaricales > Cyphellaceae > Chondrostereum > Chondrostereum purpureum. Next base: position 6,916 of record LBLO01000096.1, on the reverse strand, counting down.
TCAAACTCCTTCAGAAGATTTACACCAGGAGCTAAGCCGAGGATAGGAAGGCCCTCTCGTGTGATAGAATCCGCATTAATCTTCGGGGGATTGCAGGCGACTTTAATCATCCTCGCAGTCTCGTCATCTGCGAGTTTCCCTCGGAAGACCTGCCCGCCTTCGACGAAACATAATTCGGCAGGAATCCAAACTGGGCGGCCCTTCTTGCCCACATCGACGACAGGCAAGTCCGTAGGACGTTTAAGGGTAATGTTGTACTCTAAATGGGTCAAAGGTCAATATCAACGGTAAAAGCAGCGCTAAATTCTCACGTCGTTTGAAGTACTTCTCAACTGAGATCCGGCCGCCGAACTGTTCACAATCAAATGTAGTATTTCTTGCAGATGTAGTAGCGACACCCTTGATTGCATGACGCTTCTTGTAGCCCATGTGCGTAGTAGTAACCTTGATACTCTTCATAAGCGATGGAGGCAGGACAGGCATCCCGCCGTGCGTGTTGCGGCTGAAGGCTTGCAATGCATCTGCCAATGTTCCCGGCTGTACAAAGGCCGTCATGCAAACATTCCTAGGACGAGGTCAGTCACTGCCGCATTTTACGAAAAAACATTCATAATGTATAACTCACACATTAACCATCATAGAATTGAAAGTCGGTCTGATCGATGTGAAAAACCCTTTCCATGCCTCCAAACCTGGACTCAAAGGAGTCTTCCCGAGTGTCTCGAAGAAGTGCTTGGACTGCCCAACACGAACACCCCCGCCCGCACGGGAAGCATGCTGCTGAAGGATGATATTAAGNCAGATATGAGAGGAAGAGGGTCGAAGCCACGATATTGTACACCGCCCTTGATGTACGCGTTCAACTGCCTCATGTCTAGGTCTCCCCTAAATGTGACCGCGATAACGAACATTTGGTCCCTAGGGCCAGCGGGCTGGGTCTCTTGGCCCTCGTCCGTAAACCGAAGTTGTATATCGCATGGCTGCGGGAGCTTGCGGGCAGAGACGAGGCGATCACTGCTATTGTGAGCAATATATCTTAGATGCGGAGCGAAAGCATTATGTTTCTCAAGTAGTTGAAAAATGCGGAGCCTCTGATTTTTGCTGCCTGGTTTCGGGCGGACTTCAATTGTATAGTCATATACCGGACGATCGGGCACTATTGCAAAACAATAAGGAAAAGGACGGTCAGTAGATGGCGGTCATTTACCTCTCAATGGAAAGAAATTGGCTCTTAGAGTGATAGGTGTTCCCACTGTCCCATATCCTGGGCGCAGAGGACGTTCGGGTGTGACTTTCAGAGTCTTGAAGGACTTGATGAGGTTATCCTGGTTGGTAGGGCTGAGGTAGTCAGGAATTCGAACGGGTGTGTTCTCAGCAAAGATGGTGGATCCTCCACCAAAGCCGCCTGGCCCACCACCGCGACCACCTCCACCTCCACGAGGACCTGGCCCACCACGAGCGGGACCGCCATAGCCACCACGTTCAAAGCCACCTCTGCCACCACGCGGAGGTCCTCCGCCTCTTCCTCCTTGATTATCTCCCCTGAAACCTCCTCTTCCTCGATTACTCATGATTTGACTTGATTCTTGCTGAAGCTTGTCGTGGTTGTGGTTCAAAATGGAGAAGACGTTCGAGCACAGGAATTTCCTTTTATAAGCGATGACTCGGCCACAAATACACATACGCAAGGGTGGGAAGTTTATTCCTTCCCTCGTGTCCAGAACACAGACTAAAAGAAATTATCGCAAGATACCTCCATTCCCTACCCTGTTTTTCCAGGAGAAGGAGTGGAGGTATCTTAAGATATTTTATTTTATTCTATATACAGTACATACAATGACCATGAAGGAAAGAAAATCATAACCATCGTCGAGCGAAGGAGATGGTGAGAGATAGAGAGCAAGAGAGACGTGCCGTTAAATCTTGATGGCTTGGTCAGATCGCGTCACGCGTTTTGATGTCAAATGGATGATGTCATGACCTGGTTCTTCAGCTCTCGACAGATCGAATTTTGTTGCACTACTTATACTTGCTGTAGGCTCCGTCTATCTTCCCACCAACGACATAGATAACCAGTCATTAGTCCTTTCAATATGGCTGCTGTTCACCATTCGCCACATCCCCCGACGGTATACTCTTTCCCATCCGCAGAGACAATTGTCCAGGGACTCGCCTCATTTATTGTCAAAGCCCAGAAAGAGGCCATCGACAAGAAAGGTCGCTTCACCATCGCCCTCTCCGGAGGCTCTCTCCCAAAGATGCTCGCAGGTCTCATTGGGAACCCCGCAGTAAAATGGGAGAAATGGTCTGCATTTTTACAATACCTCTTTTGCCCGTTATCTTATCGTTTGCATTTCAGGCAAGTGTTCTATGCCGACGAGCGTGTAGTGCCTCTAGATGACCCTGATTCCAACCACAAACTCTGCACCGACGTCCTCTTCTCCAAAGTGCCATCCCGCATTCGCACATCCACCCCATCGACGTCCAATATCTCGACGATCTCGAAGAACTCTCGGATGTGTACGAGAAAGAGCTCATCCGCGAATTCGCACAGAAAGACGCTGCACGCTTCCCCGTCTTTGATCTCATCCTCCTCGGCATGGGTCCCGATGGGCATACAGCCTCTCTCTTCCCCGGCCACGACCTGCTGAGCGAGGAAGACAGATGGGTAGCCTATATCGAAGATTCCCNAAAACCCCNACCGAGGAGAATCACGTTCACCTACCCTGTCATCAATCACGCCGCCAGAGTCGTCNTTCGTCGCTGCAGGCCGAGAGAAAGTCGATATGCTCAGCACAGTGCTCGATCGGCCGGAAGAAGGCTTCCCTTCATCCAGAGTGAAGCCCGTCTTCCCCGGCCACCTGTACTGGTTCGTAGACGACGCCGCATCGTCCAAATTGCAGTACCCAAAGTCCCAGCTCAAGTTGTAACGACGAGATGATGAACGCGGGAGGAAAGAAGTGATTTGTATATAGACAACCCAGAAAAAANGAAGTCCTTCTTTTATATATGCCACAAAGCTCGTGTTTCAGTTTTAGACTTTGGAAGGGGAGTCCAGATCCCTTGACCTTATGTATTCCGTCGTTTATTCTTTTTCTTTTCATCGTCATCATCATCTCGGTGCAATCTATTAATTTTTCTAATGCGCCATCGTCTATATAACTGCTACTAATCCGACACGGGGACACTCCAACCACTCGGAATCGAGCCCACCTGCCTACCCACAAGCTCAGTCCAAATCGGCCTCGACACCGGGCCCATACCGTCCTCCCCAGTAGGAATATGAATGTCCTCACCCAAGTACCCAATCTTATTCACCGGGCTAATGACCGCTGCCGTCCCCGCACCGAACATCTCCACCAGCTCCCCCGATGCTTCGGCGGCTTTGATCTCTTTCATGGTCACGGGGCGCTCGGAGACGACGAGGTTGGGGGTGAGGTGGGGGAGGGGGTTGAGGCCGGAGATGTGTTCGCGGGCGAKSGATCCATATATATATTGCCTAACGAGAACTGCTGGTGAGTGAGTTTCCTTTCCAGTCAACAGAACCTTACCTCGTCCGATAGCACAAGAACGACATGAGATTCGGCGGANCGGCGATCCGTACATATATTGTGCTAGACATCAGTAAAAATCCGGGGCTCATACTAGCACGCTAGCGACTTTGTGTATCAGCCGCCACCCTGCTCGGCGGACGACGATCCATATACACAAGACCCAACGGAGGTGATTTCGAATATAAGGCGCGCACTGTTAACTCGATAACCGCTTACCGTGTCGCAGAGTGCATGATGACCCCGATCGCGGGACGTCTATCCATATATACATTGCCCAGCAAGGCCTGCTAGTAAGTTTCCCTTCGAGCCAAGGCATAAAACATTGTCGAATAGCAACAGCGATCTATGCATCTATTGCGCGGCTCGTGAGTTCTCCCATTCACGGAGACAAATTCGGGCCTCTCAATAGCACCCTAGCACCGTATAGCAGCCACCACCCTGTTCGCCGGACGATGTTCCATATATACATTGTCGGTCCCACTGGAAAATTGCGCGTTGGGTGGCCTTTCCTTTGCGGGAGCGACATCGCTGCTACAAATGTTGGTACAAGTAAGTACTCACTATTCCACCTCGTTCGATACGACCGGCTGACCACTCCGATAGCATCACGTTCGGCGGACGTCGTTCTATACCTACATTGCCATCCAGGTACAGGAGGAACTCTTGTTGGGGGCTTCGGGATGTGGCTCACTCTGTTCGGTGGACGTCGATACATATATGTATTGCCTAACGGGCATCGGTAAGTCTCCTTCCAACTAAATGCATGCGGACATGCTTACCATGTTGTCTCCGCGTTATAACTTTGAACAAAATCCCTTCCCTCTGCCCTTCTCCGGGAGTTCGAGCAATGTATGCCCTCGCATCCCGACCCCGTTTGGCGGAAGATGATACATCCACATATCGGCGTGGAAGAATGGTAGAGTTTTCGGGGGGACAGTGATGTAGACTAGTGAGGGGGCTCGTAAAATTTCTTCGCAAGTAAAGACTGCTCACCAAGTCAGTTGGTAGCTGAAGCTACATCCCAGTAGGATGCTGGTTTGTTTTCCCCACGTCTGGACAAGTTGTAAGCATTAAAAGAATGGGTTTGTGCGAGGATATCTCCAACATTAGGGATGGTGGCAGGAAGGGCAGGGTGCGAGAGAGGGTGTCTGTGAGAAGGTGATGGGTGGACAGGGGAATAGTAGAGAGATTCAAATGTAACTATCTAAAATTGCAAATAAAAATCCATTCAGAGGATAGTGAGGGCTCGGGAGGGGAGGGGAAGGATGGGAGTGTAATAGGNAAGGTATGACACCTGTTCTGCTGTACGTACTGACCCTAGATTTGTGCAAGCGAGGAGATGGGTACTGTGGCAACACCTGCCCAATATCCCTGGGCTATTCATTCCCTTCCTACAGCAGCATTGCTGGAATGCAGGGTGTGTCTTTTTACTCAACTTTCAAGCCTACTCTGATTGTACAGTCCCTCTACCATAGATGTGCCACACATTCCCTGTGTGAGCCAAACCTTTTGGAGAGCCATGAGCAGGATCTGCACTCCGGCTAGAGGNTACATTCTATTTGAGCATTCCATTCCCTCATTAAAAAGAACTGTATTATAACTATGAGCAAACCATACAGGTCACTCCACTGGAATTGGAGGGAGAATCCATGGCTCTCTGCAGAGCAATGGGGTTTCCCTCCAGGCCCAGTGGATTGGGTCTCTGGGATACTGACCAATTTCTAGAAGTTTCTCGGGAAGGAAGAACTTGTGACGGCCGCTTCCCATTAGGTGATCCAAAGGTGATCATCGGCAAGGTTCAATGGCCTGCGCTTGTCAAAAAGTTCTCTGAGGATCCCAACTGAAAAGACAAGCAAGTGAGAGCAGAATCTAAAGTGATCTGGAGGGTAGTAAATGTTGTATATGGAATCCGTACTCAAGGAATGTATCATTAAGAGTTGTAAATGTAAATTGCAAGCCTTACGTGCTGGATGACACCTGGTAGTTCACTGTTTACCTCACGATATTGAATGCACAGCCATCAACGTTCTCATTCCGGAAACTATCACCATGTGCGACACCTACACATTCGACTACTAGTACTACACTTTGGATTGAAAAAGACTTCCCCCTTACTTGAACAATCCCAACAAACTGCACTCCATCATCACATTGAAATCCGGGAACTCTGTTACGATTCGAAGGACTCTGACTGGATCCTTGCCAGGGCAGCAGCCCTCCCGTGGTTGGTCTTTTTCGGAGATTTGTTCCTACTAGCAAGTCTATGTATTGAGAAATAAAGAAATATCTTTGCGAGCATTTTAGGGATTGTGTAGAGAGAGTGTGTGTGCAACATGATTCCGAATGCCCATTGCCTGTTTACCTGAGTTGTTGAAGGAAACATATTTGCGCAGGTTTCATAGTTGTCACTTTTGTTGACATGATAGTCTATTAGTTTAGTTTGACTAGTCATAGGAGTGTTTGATCAGTTTGCTTGAGAAATCTATTCGAGAATGAGTCTTCTCTTTCAAAGACGGCCCTTTGGTGCTTAGGTTGTCTGTGTATCACACAATAGATTGAATTGTATTCTAGTGAAACCTCTATTTTGTCACAAATCACTTGTAGTTGAGCAATGAGAGATGGGTAAATGGGTTCTAGTATGCGAGGTACAGTCAATCTGAAGGGAGTCTGTGAATGTCGAGGTCGTTTGCCTAGACGACGATGACAAGGAAGCCTTCTGCGCTGCCAACATCCGCATGGCTTCCTGGTAAGCTATTTCCTTATGTTGGGTATGAAACATGCTAATATTTCCCTTCTCTAGAGTCTCTTCTTGTTGTAAGTACTATTATTATACTCATTAAGACTGTAGCTAACATATGTAAAGTAGTCCTTAGATGTAGACTTGGCTGCGTCAACGACACAGCAACTACGTTAGTCTCTANCCGCAAGTGGGGTAGAGATTCGTATAGGAAGCCGGTGACGAATGACACGTCAGCCCCGCCTCTCAAGAGTACTGCTGCTGACGACGGTCTTCGCACACTGTTGTAGGGATGTTAGCGGTTCCTGTTCTGAACGGTTCTGAATGTGTTGACTGAGAGTTTTCATAGGAGATATGTTGTATCCCTATCACAAGTAAGTCTTTATAGCCTTTGTACTTGGGGATGCAGCTAGGGTGGATAGGGTAGACGAGGGGTGCATGAGCTGACGACTCGGTGATTGAGAAGGATGAGTTGTGTGAGCCGTTAGGCGATTGTATGGTAAGCTAGGGCAATTTTCTTACTTCTATAGGTGTCGACTGACTTGCCGCTAGTCGTAGCCTCACGAAACGACCATCTCTGTCAGGAAGGGAANGTAAAATGTGCGTCGCGCGGAGTCATTGGGAG
>LBLO01000959.1:0-13531 GCA_004354395.1 Chondrostereum purpureum | reverse complement strand
GCACAGCATACCGGGGATGTATCCAGTTCCTTGGATGAGCAACATGGTAGTTGTGACAGCAGAGTGCAACAGATCCTCAAGCCACTGTCCCCGTCCACCAGACCAAATAAAACCGAGCCAATAACGCACCTCTAGTACTGCTGAGGTTAGATAGGAACACTGAGCCAAACGCTGTTGTGGCCGAGCGATTGTGTTCTCTCTCATCCACCGCATTTTAGTCCAGCATGGGAAATTCAGACTCCGGAATCAGAGTCCGGATGACCATCCGTGGAGAAGTGTTTCAAGACAGAAAAGAACTACAATCCGGCAGTAATTCGCTTGGATTCATTGAATCCTGGGTCCCGATTCTAAGTGAGGACACACAAGAACCTTGCTGAGTAAAACAACCATACATACCTAGAATGAAGCACCGTCCCGCAGCGAACTGTGAATGAAAAGATCGCAGCCTTTGACGTCATTCACTAAACACCTGGAAATAAGATACACACTGAAACCTGTAAGCAATTATACATAGAAGATACTCAGAACTGCTCCTCTGATGAACTCCCCTCGCTGTCCTTGTTCATGGGCTGGAGTTGTCCTATGCTCAAATCCGTTGAGCCAAATTTGGTCGTCAGGGGAAACAATGTCCGCTGGCGAATCCAGAATCATGATGTTCAGAGTCAGAGTCTTCAGACCTTGCATCGTAGTCTGGGTGCAAGCTGCAACCTGTCCGTTGGACCGAGGTTGATTCAGACTATACGCTTGTTCTGCAAATAAGTTGAACAGGACATCCTCATACCATTATCATGTCTTTAGAATGCCCATCTGTAGGCCGCTCCACTAAACTTTCCAAGGTGGCTAGACCCCCTTTCAATGATACAGGCGATATCATCTTGCGATCGTCCGATGGCATAGATTTTCACACCCACAGTCTCATCATGTCTCTGGCTTCGCCGGTCTTCAAAGACATGTTCACATTTCCTGTCCCACCGATGGCGAACAATGATAATAGCACGAACGCCGAGAAGCACATCATAGATATGACCGAGGATAGCTCAACCCTGTACAACTTTCTCTCTCTCATYGACCCTCGGTCAAAAGCTCTTTTCTCAACCCCATCGGTTGATGAACTCACATTAAAAGACATCTCCGAGCTCTTCCGGGTGTCAGACAAGTACCAGACAGAGGGTCTGCCTAAGTTTATCGGGCCGCTCCTGCGATTCTTCGTTGACGAAGAGCCATTCGAAGTATATTGCCTCTCAGCAAGGTACTCGGACACTTCTACATGGGCTCAGAAGCTCATGCAGAAAGCGGCAAAAACCTGTCTTGCACATAAAATCCCATTCACCTGGTCTGGGCCGGACTCCGATGTGTCTTCAGTTCACCTATTCCGGCTCATCAAGTACCATTGTCGGGTTGGCCTCAGGTGTAAAGAGGTCATCGAACAATCCCGCCTGCTGGGCAGGAAAGACATCCTGCACTCATGGGCAACGGGATATGGGTGTAATGATTGTAAGGGTGCTCCATACACTCCTTATTGGGCGGACGCCTACAGAATGGTACTCGCAGAACGCATGGCATCCCAACCATCTGCGCTCGTAGACGCGCTCAAAGCAGGGGAGGGGCTCCGCATCGCCAAAGAGTGTGGTCTGCAAGAATGCGCATGCTTGGATGAGGCAAAAATCTTGGAAGCGTTAACAAAATTTAATGAGTACATTGTCAAGAAGGTCCATAAGATTGTGGATACTGCTGTACTATGAAAGTAAGGATGCTCGGAATTGTTGAGCTGTCGGAAGTTGACTGATGATTTGACGCACTACATAGTACATACTACATTTAACAAGCTGACTCCCATGGATATGTAATACTATCTATAACGAAAGGAGACACCGGCGGTGCTGCGTACTAGACACACCATCTTCGGCTACCGTCCTACAGTGTCAATCTAGCAGTTCATCTGACTGTAGGCCAACAAGCAAACTATAAAGCGCAGACTGAATCCAGGCTCTGTAGACCTTCGAGCACTTTTGTACGATTCATAACCACCTTTAAGGCGTTCCGCTATCGGCATGAGGACCTCAGGCTCGTAAATATTCAGCTCGTGCAATTCTTTATATGTGAGGAACCATTTAGTGGTTAGATCTGTTTGCAACATTCCTAGTCATTCCAGAATCTCAAGCCCAATACCAGCACAAGCAATTACGAAACAGTGGGGATAGTCGAAAACATAAACCACGCAGCAACGCTCCAATCCAGGTTTCAAGACAGCAACGCAAGGCTACGCAAGACAGCCTGGTATGCTGTCCGAATAGCTTCAAGGTCTCTGTGGAATAGCACTCATAAACGAAGATCGTCAAGACACGAAAAAAGAAGTACGTACCGACGGTGCTTAGTGAAAACACAAAGTTTGTATTCACCGTAAACAGTGCCGTCATCCTCAGCTTCTTCAAAGGTACTGTAACACTCTATCAAACCAAGGGGTGTTAGTATCTTCCTTTCTCGTGCTGGAGGGACGTCACGTACTATCAGGATCACTTTCCCAATAAAACTTCACCTTGCGTAAGGGATTGATAGGACCTGCTCCCCAGTGAATCGGAGCAAATGAAACATAAACATCCTGAGCCATGATTCCCGGATGATCTTGGACGGCTGCGATTATGTTTTCCGGTGTCAGAAGTCTCTCATATAAGCCCTTGTCTTCCCATGGGATGAAGCATTCTCCAACGAGGGGGTAGTAATCATGGCTGTGGATTCTCTCTAGAATGGCGCGGGAGGGTTCCAGCTCCTGGCCCAAATCAATCTTTAGCGCATATCTAGTTTGAGCTGCGAGCCCACCTCATCTCTCGACGACCCTATACGACGGATTATATCGTCCGTCATRGATAGGTAAGTTTCGGGTGYTTGTACACTGTCCGARATCGCCAGGTGTTTATCGGCCAAAAGTAGAGAATCCACAAGCATGTGTTCGATAGCTTTAGCTATTRAAGAGTAAGACACAAAAGTTCAGCATTGAACTAGCTCGCTRACTCTTCGTACCTTCGGTGTTACTGTAAAGATGCCGATAGAGATTGTATCGTGTCCGACAGAGTGCTCGAAGGTCTTTGACGTCCTCGTAATTGTAACAAATTTGATTGTCGATTACTTGTGCAGACTTTATGGGAAGGCTGGTGGTAGTGTCAGCGTCCGATAATATTTATGTCTAGACCAGCTCTACCGAAGTGCGTGACTTTCAGAGTGATCTTGAACTAGATGAGAATCTCTTAAGATATAATCAAACCTACGAAGGGTCCTGCATAAATGATGATCTGACGGAGGACGAAAGCTTACTTGTCAACGTCCAAACCATTTCGTTTATTAGCGACAATGTCAAAAAKATATGTCTTTTCGTTTCTAAATTGTAAGATTCTGAGTAGACAGATCATCCACAGACTAGGGACATACTTACACGTCGCATTCCTTCGTGTCTCCTGACATTAGCGCGTTGATGAATTGTGTTTCCTCCAAGTCTAATTCAACTTCTTTGTTTTCTTTGACCAGAGAGTTGAACATCATAACAGTCCCTGCTTCGTGTGGCCACTTCTTTCCTCTGGAGATTTAGAGAGAGATGAGGCACAGTGTAAGGAAAGATAACATTCGTACAGAGCCCTCGGCATAAACGCGTTGTCGAATAAATGTGAAAACGGACCATGCCCGAGATCGTGACACAGACCAGCAATCGCTACGCATTCCACATCTCGTTCAGTAATTTGCAGATCAGGCTGAGATACCCGTAGATGTTGCGCAAGCGTTTGTGCGATATGCATTACACCTGACAAGGTAAGGTATGGGCCCAGAGTTCTCATGTTACAGACTTACTTACCCAAAGAATGCTCGAATCTCGAATAAGTGTGGGACGGGGACTTTGGCCATACAAAGCTGCACGCGCCCAGTTGCTTCAATTGACGGAGTCGCTGGTACTGAGGCCTAATTGTATAGGTCAATGAATACCGGAAATAAAGTGTGCTGTTCAATTTACGAGTCCACTATTGCAGATATCCTAGATGACAAGGGAACTGGAGGACGCTTCAGCAATTCAGTCTACTATTACTCAAAACTTGAAGCACTTGCTGAATCCATGTATAACGTCCTTTAATGTACGACTTAGTGCGGACATTCTACGGGATTAACATGAAGGTGAAAGTGAGGGCGGAGCGCCCAGGGGCCAGGGCGGGGTGGCATCAGGCGATCAGCACTACCGGTCCGAATGGCCGTTCCGTTCGATCCACAAGCTTACAGAAGCGTGGTTTGTCAGTGGTCCCTCTCTGACCAAGATGCATACGCGGCGTTGCTGGTGCTTGAGGCACTACTATTACACCTTTCCTCTTTACCCCCATGGCTGAAATCTCCATCACAATATCCCACAGAGGCAAATCATATCCACTCACTACTTCTCCTGATTCAACGTTAGAGGATCTCCAATTGCGCTTGGAAGAGTTAACATCAATACCTCCGGCTCTCCAGAAGCTCTTATATAAGGGTAGGAAAGCTGCCACGGACACCCGTATTACTCTTGCAGCAGCCGGGATTAAGGATGGACTCAAAATTCAGATGCTTGGTACTACGAATCAAGAGATTGAGAGCATGAAGGCTGCAGAGAATGAACAGCAGCGGAGGGAACGGATAATGAGAGAACGCGCTTTGAAAGGGCCTACCAAGGTCAGTATTAACTTATTATCTTGATGAGGCATTCACTTCAATGTAACTATAGCTTCGGTCAACTGGAAAATCAGACAGCTCTCTGTTAAATTATCGATTCCACCAAATAGTCCCTCTTCCCCACCTGCCCAATCCTTCTTCAGCTCGTGACGTCCTCCACCGGTTGGCCGAAGATGAAGCGATTCGTAATGTTATGCAGAAACACCAGTTTTCCGTTGGTGTCTTAACAGAACTTGCTCCTCACGAGCATCCTGAACTGCTAGGNCTGAATGTGAATCGCGGGCAACAAATTAAGCTTCGTCTCCGGACGAATGAATACGATGGATTCCGACCTTACAGAGAGATACGGCGAGTTCTCTGTCATGAACTTAGTCATAATGAATGGGGAGATCATGATAACAACGTATGTTGACTAGTACACATCTTCGTTCCACACTCACTGAAATGACCTCTCAGTTCAAAGAGCTCAACTCGAAACTTAACCGTGAAGTAGCCGAGTTTGAGCGCTCGAAGGCAGAAGGAACACACGCTCTCTATGACGGAGAACTCTATCAGCCCTCTTCAGAGTTAGAAGCGGAAGCCACCGTTCATGTCCTTGGTGGTAATGATATAAGCCCCAGGCCATCTGGGAACGACTCCCGGGAGGATCGTAGAAGACGAATGCTAGACGCCACGATGGCGCGTCTCCGGAAGGAGGAGGAAACCCTGGAGGATAGTTGCGGGACCGCTGGTCCATCTGCCATGTAATGAGAGGTGCCGCACGCTTAGATCTGTTCGTTTATATCATTGTATTCTAATCTATGTATTACCATGTATGCTAGATATCAGCCTTCCCAGGAAGGCCCCAGCCTAATCTATACTATTCTAAACAACACAGTCGAACCGTCTTGATACTTCTGTAGATTGCAAGAGGAGCAAGGAGATAAATTTGAATGGAGAKCGAGCTAGACTCGGCAAAGAGGTTCACTGGACCTTGAAAGCAAGTCACTATACCCTAATTAATGTATGTACTAGCAGGAACTCTAGATATCGACCGGCGGATAAGGGAAATCAAGCCATGTATACTTCTTTTAGACCAAGCTAAGGTCATGGTTGGGTTTTTCTGTCGCGACCAGATCTGTCCCATCTCCTCTCCCGCTACCAAAAGTAAGAGATGATTCTGGAATGGTACTACTGGGGTTGAATTGGATTGTGCTCAAAACTCCGGTGTCATCTTGGGCCCTATTCTGGTGCGGCGAATGCGAAGCAAACTGTATCGTGCTGTGAAGCTGGGCGCTCACTTCCGGTGCGTCCCAGATAGATTTCCTTTGTTCGACAATGAAAATAATAAATGTGGGATAAATTCCCTGGAAAGGTTCAAGTTTGCTATGCAGTGGATGTATTGCAGATTATTAGCTCACCACAAACTGATTGCCCAAGTTGATAATACACTCCAAAACTATGTTGCCTTCGAGGCTGTCAGTCTCTATGAATGCGATGGATTGCAATGCCTGCCATGGTCCGCGATCCTCAATATCACTCTATTGTCTGCGAGAGATTGCCTACCCATAAGACGAAGTAAATGACACCAGACTCTACGAGCAAACTGAGGATACGTTCAACCTTTGTTGGTCGTGCTTCATTACCAAATGATGCTTTGATAGTTTTTCGGTGAATNCCTTGCCATGAAAGAGGTGAATTAGAGAGATAAAATGTGTTGATACAACCTACCATGTCTTGTAAGCAATGAGTATAGTCGCGATTGCATTAGCAGCCAAAGAAATTCCTGAACTAGAGACTTGCACACGACGACAGAACTCGCTGTCGACTGTGGCGTCAGTGATATATCCCGGCTCTGATATGCGACAGATCGAGCCACCGATCACAGTGCCTATTTCAGTTCTTGAATGAGACCTGATGTGTTCGGTAGAAACATCTAGCACTCCTCACCGAGTGCGCCTACCCAGAATACAATTGGAAGGAACCTCAATTGCCTCCGCTCGGGCCAAAGCACCCATGCTCTCCATATAACAATGGCGTCTCCGGCCAAGTACTGGATAAATTTGTACTCAGGACAAGGCTTGTCAATATTGAAATCTACGCACAGTGATAGCAGTAAGCAAATAATTAACAATGCCCATGATGGAGACAAGTGGTCGAATGTGAGTGGGCGAAATGATAGCCTCATAAATCTCGCTCGTGCTGGGCCCATCAAGAAGGTATGCTTGGAGACCGTCGAAAAACAGGAGGAGATCGAAGGATAGATTCGCGGTGGAAATGACGAATAGCAGGACTGTGACTGTGAACAAGACTTGACTTGCTCGCGACTTCAAACCTCTGCGGCTTCAAACAGAGTCAATTCATGACCAGCTAAATCCTGCTTTATACCCCTACCACAGAGACCAAGTGACTTGTGCAAACACGGTAACATAGATCCCTAGGGGTGAAGTGAGGATGGGAAAATCATTCTCAAGGAAAGTACATACCCCAAAATATGGCTTCAGCAATAACAGGTATACTTTGTGACAGGAGGAGCTCACCTACTATCTGTGCATTCGTTCTGGAGATATTCTCGAGTGTTGTGGACGAGGGTTCCATGGGGACGGCAGCTTGGGAAGCAAGGACAAACTTACCAAACTTGCGTTTATATGCATCGAAGGCTTCAACCCGAGATGCCAAAGGAACAGAGGTCGGGAATTAGCGCTAAACAGTCCATTCAACAAAGAAAATTGAAGCCCCGTTCCAGAAACCTGTAAATTTGTCAAATGAAGAAGTGTTCAGATCAGCATCATGATTCCAAGGCTGCCCACTCCCAACAACACAGGACTTTGAATGGACGAGCGATGTTGCGATCACTAATGTCAGGATGGTTGGTTCGTATAGGGACAATCAAGGGGACGTAGAAGCAATCTTCACTATCTTCTGAACAGTTGTGGCAGGTACGGTGTGGATGCCGGGCACTCAGGCGAGATGAGATTGGTCAGTCATTTGTTGATAGATAAGGCAGTCTCACATGTAGAGTCAGTTCTGTAATTCTAGGTATATCAGACAGCTTGGTATCAACGAATAGAGAAATAGCGAGTGCCATAGAAGTGATTAGAAATAAATTCCGAGAACCGTCCCAGTGCTCGTTCCCAGAAAAGTGGTTGGGAAGGTTGAGGTCTCTGACTCGATTCTCTACACCGTGACTTGTCTCCCGTGTAGAGGTCAGGGTTACTAGGTCATATCCAATTGAGGACCTGAAGGGTAGTGACGGAAAGACAAATTACAAAAAGACAATTGGTTGGCCAAAAGCCATGTAAATCCTGCAATTTTTGTATACAAGCGCCCATTTGCTCTTCAACTCGCGCTTCATCTCGACCATGTCCTCTAAATTTAACCCCAAGACAAGTGAAAAAGATCATAAAAGATCCAAGCCACTGCCTGTGACACTGCTCTCGGGATTCCTGGTGAGACTCGGAGGTGATAGCTTTAACACTAGCCCGCAAACAGCTTACCATAGAGACAGGGAAGTGGCAAGACCACACTCGTGGAGCATATTCTGGCATCCTCCCAACATAGCTTGAGAGTTGCCGTTATTGTGAACGACATGAGCACGTACGGGACTCCTTGTAGACGATTGCACCATAGGCGGCGCTAAATTATACCCTAGCATCAATATCGACGCATCACTGATTTCTCAGCACATTGTGTCGGGAACAAAAGAGAAGCTAATTCAGCTTTCGAATGGATGCATCTGTTGTACTCTCCGTGGGGACTTACTGGAGGAATTGGTGTGTCTGACGAAGCTAGGCTCCGTGGACTATGTAATCATCGAGAGTACTGGGATTGGTGAGCCCATGCAAGTGGCGGAGACATTCACCCAAGAGTTCTCCCAAGCTATGGTTGAGCAAAGTATGGACACAGATGTAGAAAGCGTCGAGAGCGCTGCAATTCTCAAAGAGATGTAAGCGTGCTTTCAGGCTTTTTACATCCCACTTACCGCCAGTTTCTAGAGCCTCCTTGGGCGGTCTTCACACCATTGCGAGGTTGGATTGTACAGTCACTGTCATTGATACATTCAACCTGTTCACTAACTTCTCCACGGCTGAATTTCTCTCTGATCGTTGGGGAAAGGACAACATCTCCCCTGAGGACGAGCGTACCATAACTGATCTCATGGTCGACCAAATCGAATTTGCCGATGTCATTGTCATGAACAAGATCGACCGGGTGAATATTACAACACGAGACCGGGTTCTTGGTCTCGTCAAGAAACTAAATCCTACCGCAAAAATTCTTGAAGCGACCTATTCTAATATAGATGTTTCCGAGATTGTAGATACTGGGTTGTTCGACTTCGAGAAGGCAGCGACGGGAGCTGGGTGGTTGCAAAGTCTGCACGAAATGGAGATGTATGAGCTAAATGAGGGCAAGAAGCGAAGGGCACCAAAGCCTGAGACTGTCGAGTAAGTAGATTTGTGTTTCAAGCCAAATGAGGTCTCATCCGCTGTTTGTTAGATATGGGATAACCAGTTTTGTATATCGTGCAAGGAGACCATTCCACCCGAAACGGCTCTACGGCTCTTGCGAGATATTTTCATTTTGATGCAAGACGTCGAGGAGATCGAAGACGAATCGGAGGAGAGCAGTAACGACGTAGATACGGAAGACGGGGAAAGTGGGATGGATGAGGACGTGGACCTATACAAGGAGATTGATCCAGAGGTATGTCTTTGCAAACATGAGGGTAGATGGTGATCACATGCCCCAAGGTCGTCGTCGAAAACAAGCGTAAGCATCCGGTGTTTGCAGGGCTGCTTCGCTCGAAAGGCTTCTTCTGGCTTGCGACACGTCCTGCACAACATGGAGAATGGAGTCAAGCTGGGGCTATCCTAACATTGAAGGGGGGCGCTCCATGGTTCTGCATGCTCGAAAATGGTCAGTGTGGTATTATCTATTTACAAGACGTCGGGTCGTTGATTTAGTCACAACAGAGGACTGGCCAGAGGATCCTGATTTTGTTGCAGCGATTAAGAAAGATTTCGAGGGACGCTGGGGAGACAGACGCCAAGAAATCGTGTTCATTGGTGAAAAACTCGACCACAAGGCCATCACGGATGAAATCGACAAGGCTCTCCTGACGAAAAAGGAAATGAAAGAATGGGAGAGCGTAATGGGAAACCGGAGGCTGAATACTAAGAAAGTTCAAGATAAGTTGTGTGATCTGTTCGACGGTGAGCTTATGCTGTCCTCCTATGGTTTGTGGACCAAAAAGTTGATATAACTGTAAACCAGATGGATTTGAGGACTGGCCTGATTTCGACATGCATGCTCGCCATGCCCACTAGAACCTAGATCATACTTCTTCATTTTNGTAATGTCGATCCAGTAATCGTATGGGACAGATCCTCACAGCCCAAATACCGAGTCCGTGCAGTATGAGACGCTGCTGTGTCGAGAGTCACGTAAGTAGGTCATGGTAGTAAAGGAACAAAAGATCGGAGTAGTTCTCGGAGCGTCACCCAGCCAAAGTGACCTGGTTTCAATCAAGAGAATTTCTCAACATTCAGTTAGCATGCTTTACATGAAACGTTACACATCCATTTGGTAATAATGGTCCACTGTAGTAATAATTGTGTGCAGGAACGAGGGACAAATAAGAAAAAATGGTATATATGTATTATGCAAGACTTGGCAAGGGATGGAAGGATATGGATATGGAGGCTGGGTGTTGTTGATACAGATGATAGCAGAATCATATGGCAGAAGTGAGATGAAGACAGAACATGTAAAAGAAAATGAATGAATGAACAAATAAAATTAAAGTTCCCAAGATGACCAGGCCATTATGGATGAGTGCGCTTGTAGAAAAGAACGTATGCCCGCTGGCTCTGGATTGGGAAAAGGGTTCAGTTTGTAGGTCAAAAAAGGAGGAAGGGAAAGTTACTGACAACAACCTGCTTTGAGTCTACGGGCTTGACGCTACTATCGTCACAATAAAGCCAATTACCGCGAGAAGCTACGCATGCAGTATCTATTACTCCGTTGTCAGCAGTTGCATCCCACAACGAAAAAAAAAANCACTCGCAGTGACCGCTGCTCAGGTTTCCCATATGATTTGTAACACCATACAAATCATACTTGTACGGAGGTATTTGCGTCCGAGGATCATCCGGATTCGATAAAACGTGAGGACCTTTGTCGGCACCAGGAGGTAAAGGTGGAGGCATGAAGTTCGTCAAATCCAAGTTCCTCATTGGGTAATCCACGAAGGTGTCGACTTTGTCCGAGAAGCGACCATTAGCCTCAAACCTCTTGAGATGGATTAACAAGATGGGAGGTAGGCGGGCTAGGGAGAGCGTCTTCGTCGCTTTTCTCTTTACTTTGCACTGAGGACAATCCCAGGCATCGTCGCGTTCCAAAATCTCCGAGTTGAACAGTGCCTCGAGACACCGTTGGAGGGGCACTTTCCCAGATCGACTGTGGGGAATGGGTAGTTGCAGGATAGAGAAAACATTATACGTTGTGGAGGTCTGTGAATGAAGGAGAATTAACCACGACACTATAAGCCAGAGCGAAAAGGTACGCACCTTATGGCATGTCATGCACTCTAAACGACTTCTAAACTGTCCCTGGAAATAATCCACAATGATGCTATCGTTTCTCATCTTCCACGAAGACCATTCCTGCTCGCTGGCAATTTGTGGTGGGAGCCTCTCCAGAGCTGCCTCTTGCTCTGGTGTGGGCGTCCAAGTAGGTTTCATCAGGACTCGATTCAGATCCTCATGTATGCCGTCCAACAAAAAGCTCAGGAACTCTTGAGAGTCATGTTGATCCGTCCCAACGTATTGCGATTTCAAGCGACATATCGTTTTCTGACAATCTCTGTTAGCCTTGGGACAAAATTCGACGGTTGTACTCACTCTAAAAGGTGTTGGTGTCAAGTAAGGCATATCACCTCCCCACATGCTATGGATCAACGTCGCAAACGCGGTTGACAACTCTCCTTTGGTTCCTAAAGGATTCATATGATTGACCGCTTGCCTCACGCGACCCTCTCGGAAGAATCTCGAGAACGGAACAGTAGCACTTAGACATTGAATGGGTGCGTTCATGTAGCAAGTGTTACCCATGTTCTTCAGTCCAGACGTGCCAATTTGGACATCTCCCCAATATGTCACAGGACAATCCGAACCTATCCGGGGTGTTTTTGGTTGAGTTAACGGAGTCGTAGGCAGTTGAGGCGAAAACACTTTCGGTCGGTTGTCTTGGCGTTCCAAGGTACTCGAAGCAGCCGGAGGTGGCGGGCGGAGAACGGGAGAGGGAGACGAGAGTTGAGGGTACTCGATTGGTGTGCGATTTCCGAGAGCCTCTTGGGACTGGTCAATGTAATCACTCCGCCGTCGAATCAGGTTATGATTTATTGAAGCTACAGGCGGAGACGCGATGTCGTATTGACTTGTGGGAACGTACTGTGACGATGGGCCCGACCCAGATCCTGTTGAATGCGGTGTCACACGCTGAGCCTGAGGGAACGTTGNNTAGGTGATTGGAGAGTGGGACATCGTTCCACCGATGCCATTCATACCAGCCTTTGGAGGTGCAGAAGAAAAGCCCTAGACCAGACCAGTAAATGCTTGGGTATTAATTRCTCGGGTGAGGAAGGACGTACATTCTCGGGGATGGACTGGGACAGAGAAGACGATGATGATGTAGGGCCACGCAAGAAAGCGGGCCGCCTGGTCAGCTTGTTCATGTCTGGGGAGCCGTTTCCTGTGAAATGAGTAGTCGAGTATGCAGCCTCTCTGTCGTCGAGTTGGAGTCAGCACCACACAGAAGACGTATCAGATAATGTTACGCACCTCGCGTGCTGAGACGACTGGTCTAACGAGTAACTGGCTTTGTGTGAAGGTGAAAATGGGTTTGTCGAGCGAGGCTGTTCAGTAGCATTAGTCTCCGCTCGTGAACGAGACGGGTGCCAAATTTCATGACCAGACGCAGCGCCGGCAGCCGAGGACGCGGAAGAGAGTATGCCATTCACGGGATAGGGTTGAGGAAGAGGCATCGCGGTCGTGACCGAAGAAGTAGAAGCTATGGGGAGTGTGTAACCATTAGTCGTCGGTGTTGATGTGGACGCCGCCGAAGGAGCCGATACGGTTCCAACTTCCTTCATCCAGGCTTCAAATCCACCGACGAGCAGCATAGGCATATGCTTGAGATGCTTGGAAGGAGACTTTTCGCAGATCAATCTTTGTATAATTGATGGGGGCGAGTTCAAGTTATATGACTGTGAATGGCCATCATAAATAACAACGACGTCGAACTTGTCCCTGTTTTGGAACACGCTGTTGTCCTGCTTGTTTGCGATAGCTCTCTCTAGAGCAGAACCGTCCAGGTTCTGTGCTTGCATCTGTGCAAGGACGGCAGGTTCGATGCAAATTACAGCCGAAGCAGGGATGTGGCCACGCTCAAATTCTGTCCTCGGTCGAGTGTCTATGAGCAACACTTTATAGCTTGAGATATAATCTTGTAGACTCGTTGGAAAGACCGCATTCCTGTTGGGGAGCGGTGGTCTCGAGGCTCCAGAATTGAAACCGGGCCTCGACGGGGATGCAGGTCGACTTGCAAATGAATTTACAGTTGGAGTAATTGGTGTGCTCGATGGCCGTTCAATGGGAAGCATCGCGGCTCTCGAAAATGGCGTAGGTGGCTCTTTGATAGATGTATTGGACCCTGTACTGCGGCCTGTAGGGATTGGGCGAAGATCAGCGAGTGTGTCTGGTTCATCGAGTTCTTCTATTGAAGGGAAAGCCTTGATAAAGTTGTCTTCGAGGTGCGGTGAAGGGGGCGGGGACGAGGGTGGAGATGGAGGGCCCAGGGTTGAGGGTGATAC
>LBLO01000958.1:0-13531 GCA_004354395.1 Chondrostereum purpureum | reverse complement strand
CGTTTTTTTTTTTCCAGTCGTTTTGTATCATCATATCCAGAACATTCATGAAAAGATAAATCTGAATCATCTCACTTTCCACCTGCAAGAGCACTAGAGATACGTGCTTCCGCATCGGCCTCCGTGGTGCAAGTAATGGAAGTACCGGCTTTGTTCACCAACGGAAGGGCCTTGCACACGAGTCCACCAGAGCATTGGGTAATGACAAAAGCACCGCCGACGCATTGCGCGAAACCACCGTCAACACATGCTTGATCTCCCTCTAAAAAGAAAGTAAGCAAGGAGGAAAAGAGATAAAGCAGAGGAAAATGATCTCACCTTTGCACTGACTGCTCGCGGTAAGGGACGTGAAGGAATCATTGAGATCTTGGGCATCTTGACCATTCTGTTGTAAAAAGCCTCCACTAGAAGAGGAGCTGGTATTGCCGGAGGAGGAGTTACCAGTGCCCGATGAAGAGCCGCTGGACGAGGATGTTGCACTAGCGGTAGCAGCAGAAGCAGAGGCACTTGCAGCGCCGGTCTCTGTGTCTGCAGGGGCATCTGAAGCAGTGGCAGCGGACCCAGCACTCTGCGAAGAGGAAGAGACACCTTCATCCTCTTCACAAGTCCCATCATCTCCCGTGCTGTTTTGAGTTCCATCTTCGGTGTCAGCCGAAGAGTCTCCATCCGCGCCATTGTTCACCGTCATGCCGACGACTTGGTTGTCCACACCAGGATCTTGCGTCAAATCACTCAACTGGCTACCATCTGCAATCGGACCTTCAGGGTTGGCCTTGCAAGACCCAGCAGGGTCCAAAAGAGCGTCCAAGCCGAACGGNATCGTGCCTTCGTCACCCGAAGTGAGGCCACCGACAAATGCTTGAGGATCAGCGCCCTGGAATTGGCATTGGAACAACCCGTCTAACTCTGCATTCCTCGGTGCCGTCTGACAATAAGGAACACTCTGAGCAGTAGGCTGTTCAAAAACAATAAGACATGCATGTTGAGAGCACCAGACCAGACCAACGTACTGTATTCCTCGGCTGTTGGACAAAAATCTGAGCCAGAGTGATCATATCTGCATCGTTGTCGAGTGTCTTTGCGAGGTCGACCATCTGGTCTGCAGCGTCTTGTTGTTCACAAGGACCAGCCGCCGCAAGAAGAGTAGAGAAAGCAGTTACGGAAATAGGATTGCATTTGTCTGCACCTCCAGCGGCAAGCTAAACATTCATCGATTTAGAAAGTGTTTTGAAGGTAGAATGAGGGTACCACATACACAGGACTTTTCCCACTTTGCGGTAGAGTCCGCGATCGTTTGAGCAATTCGTTTGTTAATGGGAGCTCCCAACACCGAGACAGTGGCAACGGTGGCAAGAACGACTAAGGACGTGAGTTGGACCATGATAATGATGCTGAGGGTCTTGGAGCTCGTGTGGAAGTGAGGAAAGATGAGCACTGCTCAAAATGAATGAGAGAAAGAAGAAAAANGAGAGTGGTGTGGAGGGGAGAAGGTGGTTGCTTGAGAGAGAAAGCCCAGCCGACCAAGTAGCTTATTTATACTCCCGCGGCTCAAATCTTCCATTTTAGCGAACAATGGGCAACTTTCACACTCAACCCATTGTTCCATGTGGTCTTTTTGCGCTCCACTTCCCCATATGTGAACAAAGACAAAGAAAAGAGGGTATTTCCCCCTCGTTACGACACTAATTGCAATGCGATGCCTCAATTCCGGTATTCGTTGACGGAAACTGCAAAGAAAGATGGGATGCATATGTACACATCTAAGCACATGGACGAGCAGAGCAGAGATTGTCCACTTGGGTGCCCGGTCCGTTTGTTACCTGGGCCCCAAAATGAGTCATCTGAATCGCGTCGCGCTGATTCGAAGCGAGTCGCTGGGTGCAGACTTCAAAGGTACTGCACTTGATTGATATCCTCGAGTAAACACTGGAAGAACGGTGGGTGTGATTCAAAGGAGAATCTCAGTGAGAAATACCGCCGTACAACATCAATTTGCCATGCATATATGCAGTGGTCCAAGTACAAATAAACAAAATATCTTGACTAGCAAATCATAGAAATAACCTAGCATCCGGAAGGAACACTGGTATCGTCGACACGGTTACGAGCGTTAGGCCCCAATCCGCGGTCAGCGAAACCCTTCCACAGTAGACACCTGTTCGCACCACCGTATCGGTTCGCATCAGCTTGGATCCAGGCATCGCGAGCAGTAAGCACTAAGAAGGGGGCATATGAGCTCCAGGAAAGTAAAAGGTTCAAGAAAAAAGGACTGACAAGTAGGATTGCAAGGTTGGAGAGCAAGCGAATCGATGAATAGGTGCATAAAGACGACATTTCCAGCCGTTCCGCCAGGGTTTGTCTTTGCGTCAGCTGCAAAGCCCTTGGAGCTGACAAGTGAAGATAGAATGCCGTGGAGAGTGACGGCCTGTATATAGAAATCAAGAAGGGGACAGAATGTAGAAGACAAAAACACATACCCAAACCTCACCAATGTCATGAACCTCGTTGAGGGTGGCAAGGGTCGAATACATCAGCGGGTTTGTCCTTTTGTTGGTGCTACACGGGTTACAAAACTTATCAGTCAAAGGTGAGCTTGAATAAGTAGCAAAAATGCACAACCTGTAGGGGTAGGTCCTGATACCGCCGGCGTCGTTGGTGACATATTGACCCATCACGTAGTCGGGAACCGTAGCGCTCTTGAGTTCAGTCCATTCAGCCATTGCATCGGACCATCCTTCACCGAGGCCACCAGCCTCGAGGGTCTGCAAGCACCGGCCAGTTCCACCACCAGTCATGCGGCTGGTCACTCCGTGGGCCATTTCATGGACGGGAATGTCATTCTCCATGGTTCCATCGCGGTTCRGCGATGTTAAGGTGAAGATGTACATGCGGCACTCTCCCGATTGGCCACTGAGAAGTAATCAGCACAAGCAAATGATAGATGATAAAGTTGCTGGCTTACTCAGGGGGCGTCGCAAATTCAGCGTTATTAGTTCCACTGGGGGATATCTCCGTGAGCGAAAAGAATATGAATGAGAGCACAACACAATTACCGTGAGTCCTGGACACTCATTAAAACTCTATCTCCCCNACGGCCTCCTTTGCCTAAGTTGTCAGCCTGGAAGTTGAAAGCGGCCTCGGTGAACCCATAGCGATAGGTAAAGTCATGGACAGTGTTCATTAGATAGAAGGCGTTCACACGGGCAGCGTTGACATTGTTGGTGGTAGTAGGTGCGTTGGCGGGGTTATAGGTGTAGTCGAATACCTGTCCAGTAGCCGACTGCGAAGTCGTAGAAGAAGTGGAACCCTTGTAGGCCACGACATTGTTGCCAGTGGTGGTAGTTCCACCGGACAGGTGCCATCCGTTGGGAGAGGCAGTCAAATCAGCTGGATTGGTGAGGAGTTCCAAACCCTCCGGTAGAGTCTCTTTGGTGATGGGAAGAACTCTGTAGGCGGCATCGGCAATGAAGTCGGTGACACTGATAACCTCCCCAGTGTGAGCATCAACGAAAGCTTCATACCAGGTGCTGGCTTCCTCGTTCCGGATCTGTATGACATGGGCAAGAGAGATAGAGCCGTCAGCACGGGCAAGGTATTCGAGACTGCTTTCAATGCCGTTGTAAGTTCCATCTAGAGTTTCCTCAGCAGTTGTTACAGCATCCTCGAACGATACAGAGGNCTCAGAGGACGGAGCACTGGCTACCAACCCAAATGTGTGAGTATTGACCCATTAGCGACAAAAAGAAGTGAAACACGTACCGGTATCAACAAAGCTGCTTCCGAAAGACACAACTTTCTCATCCTTGAAGGCAACATTGGCAGCGGTATTGGCGAAAGTGAGACCGTTGTGAACCTGTTTGAGGTACGCAAACTCAGCCTGCTCTCCCTCATATCCGGCGCGATACTGAATAGTGGCAGAATCGATCGCAAGCTTCTCCGCAACGAAAGCGGCGGCGGACTCCTCGCGAGGGGGGTTGGGAGCAAATGAGGCTGGCTTGTCTAAACCTTCACCATAAGTCTAGTAGGAGAATATATCAAAAAAGATTCATGGTGAGTTAAATAAGTCAGTACCTCGAAAGTGGTAAGGGGATGGAAGGTCTCGATCTCCAATCCCCTCTTGCCAACGCTACGGACACGGTGAGTAGCGTGCTTGGAAGTAACGGGCCAGGGAGCAGCTTCGACGAGGGAGGATGCGTAAACAACAGCCAAGAGGACAGAGGAGAAGAACTTGTTAAAGGCAACCATAATGACAACGACGAGCTGCTACAACTAAGCACGGCAGGTGTGTTTGAGAGCTCAGAAAGAGGGTTCTCAATGACACTCTCTGTTCATTTCATCCTGCCTTTTAAGCAAAAGTAATCTGAGGCTAGCTGAGTTAGATACGGCGAGAAGTCACGAATTCGCATGGTGAGGGCGGGAACCGAGAGAAGAACAACACAAATAACATTTCAAGATCAAAATTCAACATGAGGAAATCCAAAATGCAGATGGCTCACCGGCCTCTGAATCGCTAAGAATCGAAAAGTCGGGATTGTATCCCGCCGTGAGCATGCGGGTACAACCAAAATTAGTGGGGAAGGACCTCGGGATTTGTTGATACAAATTCAGGACCTCCTTTGGATCTTTGACTCTTCAGTAGTAGTAGTAGCAGTAACCTCGATGGGCCCAATAATGGACCTGAGAGGCTTCCGTGTTTTTGTACTCCTTATCGCAAACGATAGCGAGTCTTCCGTTCAAGTATGTTGGGGCTCATACTATAGGGCTCCTCATACAGAACCTTGTTTCAGTTTCCTGAGGACAAGGTTTGTTTATCTGCGTATTCCATGCGATCCTGATACAGTCCACATAGGCCTTGACGAGGAAAGCGAACGCGACCAACAACGCGACCATAGTAACACGATTCCATGATATCAATGTATTCAACACTGAAATGCCGGTCAGACTGTATGCCTATTCTCTAGGATAAATAGAATCTGACCCAAATCTGACCTGTCGAAACGTAGTTAAGGACTCGTTTCGTAAACTGAAGGGCAACGGGGAAAATATCCAAACCGATGKGCCAATGTGTCGCTCGTTCCCCTGTCCTCGTCTTTCATAAGAGATAATYGGTTAAGAGATTTCCTGGAATCAAWTAATCCRATAAAGATACGAGAGGCTAATTGGGATATTGGAATGAGCCTGAAGGTAGAAACAGCGACGTCATCATGCAACTCTTACCCTTGGGGTGTCTGAAAGGGGACGCATAGAGGATGCTTCACACGCAACCTTGTTCAAAACAGTCGTTCCTCATCCACGATGTCGACCTATATGGTAAGTTATGACCACGATAGTATCACGGCGTGTACTATATATGTAGTTGCAGTAGAAGGTAAGAAATACTAGGAATTTCTCACGAGGACCCGGGTGCTGTTGTCTTCCTACGGCACGCAAGTTGAAATNCTTGAATACTTACCAGTGTCGTAGAAGACGGTTCTGTTGTTCAGTGTTACTTCAGTGACCACCATCTCTTCAAATTTGCGCCTGTGACGTTAATACCCAGATCAAGAAGTAGATAGCCTGTCGGTCATAGCCAGAAGAAAACACGGCGAACCTGAGGACAGTCAATGACCTAACACCAGAGATTTGAGCGGAAGATATTATATATAAGAGGTACATGTCCCTGAGAAATTATATCCAGAAGCGATCAAAGCACCCTGATAGACGTAGATGCATCGTACATACAATCCATTGGAATTCGTGGTGGTTGGTATAGTCCTCACCGATAGTTCGAGGTCTTGTCTTTCATGATCAGCTCTAAATCATCTTTCGAACACATGACGGTGTGGATCTTAGTTGAAAGCGCTTGCCCAAGTTTACTCTGCTTCCTTGCAGCACCAGTTGCCGTATGTCGAACCTTCGATCACAACCATCAGTCCACAGAGGATGACGAGCAGGTTTGAAAAACACTCACTTCGCAGTCTTCTAACAACAACTCTCTCTTCCGTTGGTTGACTGGTTCAGCATCATACGCCTCCATGAGAGACCTAATGGTCCCATATCTTGCAGTGACAGCCTTGGCGCCGGAGTCGGTGACCATGTGAACTTGTGCAATCATTTTCGCCCAGGTATCTTGTTCATTGACACCACATTGTTGGTCGATGTTCGCACAGAATGGGAGATGAGAACGTTTAATGAGCCTGTAGCATCAAGGATATGTTGGCCCCGACTCAAACGTGAAGAGAATCAAAGTAAACTCACTTGTCCTGTTTATCTGCTGCAAAATGGGCAATTATATATTAGTCGAACTCCAGGAAGCAAAGCAGGGAAGGAAGGAGGGATCTTACCAATGTCAGCAGCGAGATTGTAAAGCCGGTCAGCTATCTCTTGCTCATCTTCCACCATAATATGGAAAGTGTGCTTGGCAATTTGTAGGCCGGCGAGAGCGTGGCTAATTTCAGTGCGTTGGGGTGCCTTTAGCCTCTTCATCTGGTAGATCATGAGAAACGTTTGGTCTTGTTGCGCCCTAAGGTCAAGTTTCTCCCGCAAGGAATCCACCACCATATTCAAGCTGTTGGTTTTAACATATGTGTGGAGTTTTTTGGCATCGATGAGGAGAAGGCCGACTCGCGCAAGTTCTCGGCGTGGCGGCGCACAGGGTGTCCACTGGCGAAGCTGAGCATCGTAAGTTTTAACAACCAGCCTTCGCCACCGAACGGTCAAGTCACTTGACATAGGCGAAGTTTCGTATTCCACTGTTGCACCGGATGGGTTTAGCTTAACCTGGAGGGNATCATAAACTCTAGAATAGGATTCCTTGAAGGCGTTGGAAAGAAGAACAGCTATGTTTTTGAGATTGTCGAATCGGGGTTTAGCCAATTTATTGGCATCGTTGAGCTGCTGCTTGACAGCTTTCTCCTTCTCTTTCTCACAAGTCTTCTGCTTCTTCTGCTCTTCTTTTTGCTTCTTTACTGCCACTTTCTTCGCGGCTGCAGCCTCCTTCTTTCTTTTCTAACGCATGTGTATCAGGTGGTCTGCAAACGGATGGAAAGCAATGCAGTTTGCGGCTTACTTGCTCCTCCGCTTTCTCTACGGTTGTCTTTCGTTTCACTTTGGGTTTCGATTTCGCTTGAGTGGCTGGTTCTTGCTAGGCGAAGAAAAGAATCAGGCCGAACTCGGAGCAAAACAAGAAACTGGCACCCACGTCATGGTTATCCCCATCAACCTCATTGGAGTACACCAACCTCGACTTCTTTCCAGGCGAAGATGCGCTATCTACGTCCAAATCAGGCATGCTAGCATCACTATATCGTCTTTTCCCCGCTGAGGATGTGTGATAGGAAATGCTGGTGAATGCTTCGCCCGCAGTCGGGAGATCATCATCCGACAATGTTGGACTCCGACGTCCTGGATGTGCAGGCAAGCTTGGCCTATCGTCGTCCGAGTCTAGGTCGTCGACGTCGATGATTTCGCTGCCTRCGTCGGAAGATAGTCCCGGACCTGGTGGATATGAAGAGGGAAAGTCTGAATATCCGGATTTTTCGTCCTCGTCCTCGTCTTCAGAGGATGTCAATTCGTAGACGGTCTGAGCTTGGCTCAGCGGGGGATTGGTGACCTGGCTACTAGTTAGAGGACGAGCATCCTCATCCGAGTCTGAAATTTCAATAACGGAATCGTCGTGGATTGGCATCGCGATTAGTGAAGAGTATAACAAATATCGTTCTCTAGGTATAGATATGGAACCAAAAAGCAGTCAAGATGATGGTGGTTAAGGTGAGATCACAGGGTGACTTCGGGAAGTGTTTGCTTCAACCCCCATCGTAATTTTCGATATTTGTTGCTCCGTCTACTCATGGCTCATCGGAAAGTTTTATGTGCCAACCCGGAATACCTGACATGTCTGAAAAAATTTCGCGATGAGGAGGTGCGAGGTGCGTGTCAGGGGCGTTGGGAAAACAACTCGTGTCCGTTTGTTGATAAAGCCTGCCCCACTCGCAGGCAGTAACACTTACAAGACGTTTTGTAAGGCAATTACTGGGATAAAGAGCTACGAAGTACCGTTGGCAACAGTAGAGGACGCCATCTCGGTCCCTGGAATAGGCCCTTACACTGTTCAAAAACTCAAAGAAAAACTGGGACAAGATAGACCGAAAGGACAAGAGAAGAGAAAGAGAAATACACCCGACCCATCTTCATCCGTACCACCAAACAAGAGAGGTGATCTATCCAAGCCTTTCTCTGTTTCTACACCAATATCCACATCAGACAACAGCTCTCGTGCTCCATCTCAGGCTATGAACGACCAATTCCCTATTACAACACTCGGGGTCCATCCATCTATATCACAAGCTGCGATGTCCTTCGGTGACACTACTTTTGTTAATACCAAAGCAGCCCCTCCAAGAGTTGCAAATGCAACTACGGAACCATCATTGTCAGAGCTACTAGCAATGGAAGGGGGGACAAAGCGCCGTGCATCCGGTTCAAGTTTGGACCCTTCCCGTCAAGCTTCAAGAAGCGGCACCTGGATAACAAARGGGGGCGATGTCTATTCGCACCAACAACTCCGCCCGTGCATCTACATTTACAGGCGCGTCAACCCGAACACCTCTAGGTCGTTCTCAGACCATGGCTAGTATGGCTCCACCCCCTCTTCCTCTGAAGGGATCGCTACAGCGCACTGCATCTGCTCCAGCTCATTCTCCAGCAGTCCAGGGGAACGGACACACGCTAATTACWGTGGAACCGCCGCCTATAATTGAGATAAATCGTGCAAACCCCTGCGCGTCTACAAATCTCACGGGATTTCCTTCGTTCGAACCGATTATCATTGAAAAGGGGACATACGAGATCATTCTTGTCTTGGACAACCGCGAAGTGAGAACTGCTAGTGACAGAAGTGGTATCGCGGAGGCTCTACGACGTGAAGACATTAGGGTAGAGATAAAGGCATTAAACCTTGGAGATGTTTGTTGGATCGCTCAGAGTAACGTCAGCGGGGAGTACTGCAGAATTTCGTTGGATGCGATTTTGGAAAGGAAGAGATTGGACGATTTAGTAGGAAGTATCAAGGTACGTGCTTTGCTTTACCACTAATGAACTCCGGCCTTATTTTCTTGATAGAGTGGTCATTTTCACGATCAAAATGTATGGGATTATCATCTCTGATTTCAACTCACTACATACAAGGTTAAATTATTTGCTAGTATCGATTAACCAATACTGCGATGACTAGGATCTTTTACTTGGTGGAAGCGTTTGGTGCGCATCGATGTCATCTGCCGACAGATACTGGAGACTAATAGTCTCTTCTAGACGAGGCACGCCAGCATGATAAGTTTGGAGTACAGATTGATACTTCCATATCTTCAACGCAAGTATTCGACGAGTTCATGGTCAAGGAGACGGAGAGTTTGGACGATACAATCGCACACTATGTTAGTTTACATCGCGCTCTTACCCAACACTATGCTGTGAGTCCGTATTCTCTATCTACTCCTCGTCCTCCTTATCCCATTTTCAGGACCAGGATCTTTATATCATACCCTCGTCAGTGATCGATCGAAATAGCTACTCTTCGTTCCAAAAATACCTCCGCGCGACGCAACCTGACAGGCCTTACCTTACGAGCTTCAGTGCTTTCCAAATCTTGAATCACAAATCACAATTCATAACAGTTCAAGATACATTTGCCCGCCAATTGCTGTGCATTAAGGGCCTGAGCGCTGAAAAAATTGGTGCCTTGCTACGCGTCTATCCCACACACCAGGCACTGTGGCAAGCATGTATAGAAGCCGAGGAGAGAGAGCTCAACGAGGTGAGGGAGAGGACACGGACTGGGGCTGGGACAGGACGCAAGAAGAAGAGCGATGATGGATTTAAGGCGAGTTTGTTTCTACAGGACATTGCTGGCAACCCGGCGAGGAGAATAGGTCCAGCACTAAGCACGAAGATTTATGAGCTATATAGGAAAACTAAGTACTCAACTGAGATATGATTTCTACAATCGGAACAATAGTGTAGACTCGAAGGCATATAACAAAGGCAATGACGCCACCGGGAGAGAAAGTCGTAACTGGGATGTTTCTAGACGAACAGAGCATATACTAAAATCAAAATGGATGAAAAATTTCAGATTATCTATATAGGTACCTACATGAATGTCTAATTGGCTTTCAATTCTCTTGTGATACATAGCACTCTACGACTCAGGAATACGACTCGGACATGTAATGCTGCTGGGRGCTTCAAGCTGCTGTACATTGTCCACCAAGCCAAACATTAGTGGATCAGAGAACACACGTAGAAATCCCTTGTGATTAATGCTATCAAATGTGGGGTGTGTATGGATACTTATACCCCTTGCTGCTCAGGACTCTCCGTGAGGTTGGCCGATTGTCCACGGTTCGATTTCAGGAATCAGAATTGTGATCGGGTCAGAGGGCTGGGACGCGGGGCAGACTCYMSGTATATATACTACTCTACACTCCAGATAATACTATAAACGGTGTAAAGGTGTTGTTTGAGTATATCTAAATACCTGTATGCAATCTGATTGGAGACAGACATTGTTGATTGGGCGTAGATAACTTTTCGATGATTTTGTGCAAACTGTGAGATGAAACTGAAGTTGAAACCGTTCGAAACCCGAAGATTCAGTCATTCATCCNATGTAATGCTGGGGGATGCTTCAGTAAGTCAATATATGGGTACTAGTAGTACTTTGACCTATATTCAGCTATCTTTTTTGCCTTGGACCTGCTGCAGTAGAATAATATATACATTTTGAAGCTCTGTGTAGCATTATAAATGCAATTGAGGTACGGCAGTCTCATAAATCACTCTGGTGCTTTGTGCTGGTGAATTCTCACCGTAACTGTTTGCTATAGTGTATATGTGTGTACTACATATCATTACACCACTCAGGTCATACATGGGTAGGGATAAATGTCTCGTATAATGCACGTTTTTGTTGTTGTGAACTTAGATTCGTTGTCTCAGTGGGCACACGTGTCTCCACGATTTTTGGTGCAAGGGTAGGCTCATGGACATTTGTAAACTAAGACGCAGATCTACCAACATATAAGACAGCCTCTGAAGACACTACAGCTACTTATCTAATGAAAGATCCCCAACAAAATTTATTACAGCTCCAAGTTGGTCCATAAACTCGTCGTCATCACTCTCATCTAGATCGTCCAACGATACATCAGCACTGGCGCCTGCAGGAAGCTCCAAGCCTGCCGCTGGCCCCGCCCCGGATGAAGTGCCCACACGTTCTCCTGCTGTGACATCACCAGAGAATCCAGGAAGACTATGAATCTGTACGATGCGGCGCATGACCTGAGCATTGGCTCGTTGACGGCGAGTGATAAAGTCCAGCAGGGGCCCGTAGATTTCTTCATCTGCATGATCATGAAGGACCTCCTGGAAGTGGGTGTTCTCATCACGGATTGCTGTCTGCAGTCGGCGGACTTCAATATTACAGCGCGAAATTTCTTCCTTCGCCCTCTGCACCCGCTGGTGTTTTTTCATTGTATCACGGATGGCTGGGTTGGCCCAGGGGCGAAGGCCATTGGGGTCCTTGGTGTCGCGGAGAATGTTGAATTCATCGACGAAGCTATAGTGGGTTACCCGGCTCCAATCAAGAGTCGGGCGTGGGGGAACCAGAGCTACCGCTGCTGCATTGTATGCAGCGACAGCCCGGCGGATTGCCTTCGAGCGAGTCTTGAGGGAATGCGCGATATGTGTTCGAACCTTGTATGCTATAGTGATCCATTAGTATCTACATTTTATAAGCCTATTTACCAATAACATACCTGTTTGTGAGACATTTAATTTCTGCAACTCGAACAGGCGCTGGACAACAAGCTTCTGGAGGTGATCAAGGGCCCGATGGTATTTACGCTCAGCCATATATTTCTTCGTCTCCACATATTCTTTTGACGCTGCCGTCCAGCGTACTGAAATACCCATGTGCGCCTCTAGCTGGATGACATCGTGGAGGGCCATTTCACGTTTCGCAGCAAGGGTCCGTCGCTCAGTTTCAGCTCGCCGAGTTGCTGACAGTTCCGTGTAGTATGTCTGTGTCGAGGGCTCCGTGAACTGGTAGTCGGCGGGGGTACTTGCGAGGAAAGTGGAGAAGGAGGTCTCATACTTCGCACTACAAGATGGTTAACGAGTGGCCGGGGGTAGTTGCGCACAATTACCTTGTGTTGTGATATGCTTCTAGTGCCTCTACATACGCTAACGCATGTAGATCTTCTTCCCGTTCCTTCCCGAGCTCCTGGAAATACGCACACTGTTCCTGAAAGAACTGGTCCAATTGATCAGCCGTAAGGTTCAACGATTGAAGGGCTTCAGCAACAGCAAGGCCTTCCTCCTCGATGATAGAGAGGGCTTGACGATAGTTATTCAGCAGCATTGTACCGAGGTTAAGGTACTTATCTTCATCCCATTGTTGAAAGAACTGGTCAATCGCGATTCGACGTCGGTATGCCGACATATACCGAGTGATTACCGCGAGTGCATTTGATGCACTGAAGATCCGTTCTAAGGTCTCCAGATCCTCGATGCCAAGGCCCTTCAGGATATTCGGGTGGTGCTGGAGCTGGCAGAGAAAGTTATGTGCATATCCATGGAAGGAGTTTACACAGCAGAGACATTTGCGATCTTGAAACTTAGGCCCTAGCGTACTTTGTTGTATAGTCTTCCCAAAGCGACAGCCAATGTCGTAGCCCAAAACAAATGAGCCAGGAAGTACGTCGAGCGCCTTTGAAACGATAGCAAGCGGGTACTTTGCACTGTCGTTGGCATCAGAGAAGGGTACATTGCAAAATGAAGAAGACGTACAGTTCCCCGCTCCGCACCATGTCCGCAATCCACAGCATAAACCCATGACGACATGCGCAGGCAAAAATGCCAGCCTCGTCAAACACTCCCCACATTTTTTTCTTCTCCTCCGATGCTGCTGCCTTCCAATTGTCAGTGCATGGGAGGTTATCCTGGCCAGAACCATCTGTAGGATCCCCCTCTTCATTCGCGGGAGCAGCAACATCATCATCATCGCTGTCAGCAGCGGTGTTTGATGGCCGTGACTTGACCTTGTCGGCAAATTGATCAACGTAGTCGCGGGGTAGAAAGTAATCACTTTCCTCGAAAACACGTGTATCCCCAATATTGCGGGATCCAATGCCCTTCACTCGGCGGAGAGAAGCATTCCCGTCGACAACAAGCATCCGGTCGTAAACAAGAGGTGGCTCGTCTTTGAGAGCATAGGTACATGGAGGGCAGGCGTTGCATACCCGGTAGTCAGGTTCATTACGATGTAGCATGGTTTTGATGCGTTGATCGATGCTCCGCAAAAGTTGAAGATAGATGTCGAAACAGTCAGAGAGAGCCGTACGGTACCCACGGACAAAGGGCATCTGCGTGTTGTTAAGAGTGTTTTGTACATAGCAATAATAGAGAACATACCGTATAGAAATCACAGATAACCTTTGCAAAGGCTTCTATACTAATGGATGGTTTGCGAAGCCGCAGACGGCGAAAGAGC